>MU177893.1:1066217-1109904 GCA_016695465.1 Suillus americanus
TATCTCCACCATATCTCCACCGATTCACACGGTGTAGGGCTCAAATGAAAGCCCTGAAGCCATACTACAATGTGGTATAAGCATGTTTTTGAGGCATTTGTTTGTTCTCACACAATATTATAGATAGTGAAAAATGCCAAAACATGCGGACAGTTTTTTGAGCCACTGTAAGCACCTCAATGGATGGATATTCCCCCAATTTGCAGTTGGGACATAGCCTGCCAAAGGTATGTATGTTATCATGAAGTGAGCAATGGATGTACTCACATTGTAGCATAGACTTTGCTTAGGCTTAAGCCGGTGAATGCACAGGAAGCTGCAAAAACCAATAAGTCTTTCAAAGTCCGAAGACCTTACATTTCACAGCACATAGTCATCACGCCAGGCCAATGGAACTTGCATCTTCATCACCGGTCTCATCTCCTGCTCAACCAAGCAGTCCTACTTTCACTAGCACTACATCAAGCAGTGAAACCCATGTAGAATTCACTCCCTTGGAGTTTTTTGAGAAGGTCGACCACCCTGTCTCTCCCTATATGGCCACTGAGCTCTTATCTGGTTCCGACTGTTCACTTTTCCCAAACTGTCCCCCTGCCCTTCAGGTTCTCCAAAGGTTCACTTCTCCCCAGTAGAAAAGATCCCATACCATCCTGATGTAAAGGAGGGCCTGTTATATCAGCCTGGTGGTTCACAGTCACCAAAGCTGCCTTCTCGGGCAGCTTACTTGCATGAGAAGTCATCCAAGAGACATGTCCCATACCCTCACAGGCCATCTGCACTGGAGCTTTGGTTTGCAAACCACATGACAGGGCGAGTATGCCAGCCAGACTTTACACCTGAACAACTGCAAGAGGTATTTGTCTTTTTATTTCTTTGTTCAAGAGGTTCTCAAGTTCTCACATGGTCTGTGTTCAAAAGCACGAGGACGTGATAACCAGTGGTCTATCATGGATGAGCTTTGACACTTTGTACAAAGTGTTCAAGGCACTACTTGCTAGTCGTGAGGCTGCTTGCCATGAAGTAGCGACATTGTTATGGGAGGTTGAAGCCTCAGTGTGCATGACAGCATCCAATCAGGCGCTTCACCAGGAGAATAAAACCCGACTTAATTTGAAGGACAAACAGCTGAAGAAGATTAGGAACTACTTTTCCGAGCGTGAGCCCACAGAAATCAACAACAACACGGATTACAATCAAGCCATCTACAACAATGAATTCAAAATACTTCGCGCCATCACCGCCCAAGCAGAGATAATATCAAGATGCCTGGGCTCACGCGCCAGGTGTGACTTATTAGCATCTACCGGCAAAGCTCCCTACCTCCCTCATTTTGTTGATGATTTGCATAATAGGGACAGCATCACACATGCGCTGCATAGTGGTTTTGCAGATGCTGGTACTGACACTGATACTGACACCAATAGCAATTTCGGCGAAGATGATGATTGCAACGGGTGGCCAGGCCAGCAGCGCTCGTGTGACATGCAGTTGTGACATATCAATGGTATGTGACTGTCAAGTGATTCACGGTACTCACACTGATCCATATCAGTGACATTCAATTCAGTCGTGTCACTGTTCATAGATTGTTATCAACTGGTACTGCCCTGCTTCGACCATTCAATATTTTGCTTTGCCCGCTCTGGCCGTTCATAGATCTTTTTCTGCGGTTCATAAATTGCCTTATTGGACCACGCCCCCCCATCTCTTTTACACTTTGTTAGTAAATCACCTTATCAGCCCACCATGTGTTCCCAGTTTGTAAAGATCATGTAAAGTTTGTGTTTCTTTTCCCCCTCTGTACTATTACATTGATTGGCAACTTAAATGCATGCATGCATTCTCACATCCCCCCCAACTTTGAATGCCCAGAGAACGTGGCCCCCAGCAAAAAACTAAGGCCAAGGTTCCAAAACCACTGCAAGGTTCTGGCCTCAATCCATTGGGCAAACCGGCAACTGACCAGCTTTGTATCCCTACTGAACAACCACAGATGAGCTCTTTCAACTTTGACGTGCATGCAGCCAGTGCAGGTTGGCAAGGTGATACCGATAGCACACCTCCCACCCAGATGAACACCTGTAAGTGTATCATACTTTCATTCACTGATCGCTTACCATTCTGCAGCACTGCATGGCTGGAGCATGCAGGACACCAACTTTGATGGCCATTTCTCTCACAGCCATTCCTATGGCACTTCGTCTTTAGAGCATGACACTGGCTTTGATGATCACCGTGACATGAGCACATTGGAGGTGAGGTTCATACAATGAGGCAAAATTCCTATGCAGGATGCCAACTTCAACAGCCATTTCTCTCACAACCATCACCGTGACACGAGTGCATCAGAGGTGACGCTCATACAATGAGGCGAAATTCCGCACACGGATGTGATGCACATATGTTTTGTTCGTTCTTCGATTAAATTCATGCTGATCCACCCATTTAGATGGCGAGCCTGGCAAGGGAGACAAAGAGGCGAGGCACTCGACAAGCAATGCCACCTACACCACGCATGATTCCCTACCCAACAACACGCCCACAGGGCGCTTCCAAATCCACTCTATCTACAGCCAAAGCCTCAACCTCACAGACTGTGATGTCTGAGTCATTGATAGCTAAATCCTCACCTATGAAACTAACGGAGGACATCATCAACCAGACCATGAAAGCGGCGATGAAATTGGTCACACATGAGTTATTTGGGGAGCAAGCGATGTCAAATGACAAAACTGCAAAGAAGGATATGTTGACCCAGGTGATCTGGGATTCAATCCCACATTGTTTTGGGCCTAACGGTGAGTCTATACCTCAATTGTTATGCATCAGTCCGACCCTCATTTTATTAGCAATGTTTGAAGATTTTATCTATAACAAGCATCGTAGAGACGTAGTAAATGCATTGTCAGTAACGCGCGGGAAGTTCGCTGAATTCACGCGTGAGGGTGTCTTCAACACGCACAAACTTTTCCCTCCATGGCACAGTATCACACCTCCCATCACCTATCGCCAACGTGTAATCCAAAAGATTACAACTGATGCTGACAGACTTGTTTTCATGCATACCCACACTTTCAACCAAGTGAGTTTTCATTTTCATGAGTTGCCGGAGGTAACTCATTTTTTTTCAGAATGGACAGGTCGAAATCAAGGCGAAGTTCCAAAACCCTTTCGTCATGTCCAACGCCATTTGTTTTACTTGGTCTGGGTCCCACCAAAAATTTCTTGGCGACACAGAAGAGCAGCAAATTGAACGTCTGAAGGTGATCTGGGCGCTCACTGGCACTGCAACATTCTGCAGCTAGGCAATGTCATGGGTATCTGTAACCCACCATGGGTTGTGGGTGTGGGTACCTAGGGGTATGGGTGGGGGTAGGCACTTGGGATACCCACACCCCTACCCACACTCACATGGTGGGTATGTAGGCAGAAATGTTATCTTTGCACTGTGATGTGTGATTAAACTTTGTCAAATATACTAGTAGTGGTCTCAGTGAATGGTATACCTAGGTTGAATGGCCAGCAACTCCACTTTCCACACTATCTTTGTCATCTATGTTGATTCTATTTATCATGCTACATGTAGTACTATAGAAACACAACTTTGAACTTTGGTTCCAAAAAAACTGAAAGTAGTGTTCAATCCATCTTGGATAGACTCACCTCAAATAGCACTACAACTTTCATTAAGATACATAATAACAACATTTAGACTTACTGATGTTGGTTTTATTTAGCTTGTATCACACTCACATGATTACCAATTAACAAGGTAAGATCAGCAGTAGATTTGTCTCCAGTACTACAACAACATTTGTCAAGATAGTACCAACCAATTATGTCATACCCATGGGTATACCCACGTCATTCCCTATTTGCAGCCTGGATGAACAGTCAGACGTTCACATGAAAGTTGATTGTTTCAGTGGAACGGCATGCAGTCGCAAGTTCGACGCCATTCTAGCCATGATCAGAAACCTCACCAGGGATGAGCTAGCAGAATTTCATGATTTTCTATGGTATGTGTTAGTAGTTGGACCAACACAGGCACCCTTGTAAATGCTACTACCCTTGCTATTGTACAACAACTTGGACCATTAGATATGATTTGATAGTTTTGATTGTACTAGTACTACTACTACTAAATACTGGATGACGTCCCGCAGCATTTAGAACACTGTTCTAGTTATAAACAACAGTTCTAAACCTCTCCTGCCGACGTGCCGCTGTCAAATGTCAGTGTTTTGCAAGTCCACCTGTCAAACTGACCCAGTTCTAGATTGATATCTAGAAGGGGGGGTAGGACCCCCTTTCTAGATTCAAATCGTGTTCTAAACATGTTCTAAATCGAATACAAACTCCATGGTGGTGTCGCAAACCTCGGTACGATGTACACTTGCATAGATCTTCATACGCACATTGACGACATGCAACCAATTGCCCATTTTTGGGGCAAAATGTATGTCTGCTGCCATCTCGGCTGTCCAAAAGACAGTTTTTAACTTGTGTAAGTTCCTGTTGCATATGAGTAGGAAATTTTCGCTGATGATCCATATAATCCAGGGCACATCTTGTCGTTGTCTCAATAACTATAAAGTTCGATGCATATCTGACCCTCTTGTGCAACCATTCTTGCACTATGTGTATCTATCACCCACCACCTCAACCTGCCCCTGTGGACAATATTTTCATGCATCAGGCTGGCGAGCCTCCGAACATGGGTCCGAACCATGCCAATAACCAGGTGCTTTCATTTCTATTCATTTTAATCAATGTACTTATTTAAATTTTTCATGTCACAGCTTTCTGGCTTTAGTGCTGCCTTTGGTGGGTTTGAATCTCGCATGATCCCCCAGGGTCCTCCCCAGGTATGTCTCCGAGTCCTACATCTCACACTTTGCAAACTGACATGTCCTATAGAATCAATATACATATCCACCTCCTCTCCCTCCTCCGTCATACCCAACTCCTGTGAGGCAGCACATTGACCCTTCATTAATGGACTATGACAATGAGGATGACAAGGATGACTTCCCACCTGTGTCCACTCTGCTCGAGCGTGCTGCCAAGCCAGCAAAAAAGATTGCAGGGAGCCGTCACACAAGCACTGTCATTCCAACTGCCAAAGCTAAAGGCAAGGCACGTGCCATCAACAATACTGCCCCACCTGTAAACCAAAAGCGAAAGACCCCATCCACACCTCCCACTCCCTCTGACTCATACAAGAAATGTGGTCGTCAACAAGGAGCACCAAATTATAATAAAGATGACATTGATGCTCTCCTTGATGCCTGCAAATCATGTTTGCCTGTGGGTGCGAAGAGTTGGAATGTTGTTGAAGCAACCTTTGCACAGTGGGCAAATGACAATGACAGTCCGGCTCGCTCGTTCAAGTCTCTTGAACTCAAATTCAAGCAAGTAAGTCTTCTTTCACACATTGTTTGCCATTGACCTAATTGATTATTCTAAGTTTGTTCAAATGACAAAGCCAACGGGGGATGCAGAATGTCCTCCTTACATTGACCGAGCACACTATATTGACACTTTGATTGACGAGAAAGCTGTGACTCATGATCTTGATGACGAAGAAATTGCTGATGAGGTTGTTGAGATCTCGGATGACAATGATGATGACATGACCATGTCAGTCCTTTCAAAGACCAAGCCAACTCAGATCAAGCTTGAGGTCCAAGAGCCTCATCTTGGCCCCACTGCTCATCGTGCAACATCCCCTATTGTTTCTCATCCCCCTAGCACATCACACAGTACAGGGGTTGACCTTCTGACAACCATCTCTGCATCACTCGATCCTTGCCTTCAAGCTGCCCGAGATGAAGAGCGTTCAGCTCATGCCATTCAGTCAACACAGGTCATGTCTCTGACCACTCAGCTATGTGATGCACATGCAACCATTAATAAACTTCATGGCCAGCTTGTACAAGTCAAACGGGAGTGTGCTAACACCAAACGTCGTGCAGATCATCTCGAGATGCAGCTTGAAATGGCCAAGTTCATGCAGGACTCTCAGCAGCAAGAACATGTTTGTCGCAAGATAATCTATAGAGATGGGGGCCGCTCGACAATCTGGGTCACACCTGACGAGGCTGGAGATGACTTTGGCCTTGATGACCATGATGTGGTCTCACGTCGTGACATTGTCAAGGACCAGCGTGCAGGTCGTTACACTTGTGCTATTATTCCCCGAGTTGCACATAACCTGCCAATGACCCCTCGTGCATCTGCTGCACCTCATGCTTCAGCTACCCCTGCCAGTGGTTCATCCTCCGCACGTCTTGATGTCTCATTCACACCAACATCAATTACTATATCTCCTAGTCGTGGTAGGGAATCTGATGGTCCCAATGAGATAGATTAGTTACGAGTTACAAATTTTCAAAGTACTTGTGCAAAATTTAATCCCCACTCAGTTCTGCTTGTCACATATGATGGAATCATGCGACCCTATCATTTCGATGTTGTTTGGAGAACAACATGCTTTCGAAATGTGCCCATACCTCCTCCTGCTCATTTTGAACCCAGATAGGCATGTATACTGAACAAATTTGGCTTATGCTGACTTTCTGAGCATGAAGATTATTCAGACGGACACATGCCTCAACCAGGTCTCGTCATTGCTCAGAATGATTGATATCAAGAGGGATGCGAAGTCGTCCAAATGAACCTTGAAGGGTGCGCATGCCCCATTCGGCTGTCTGACAAAATGACAGGAGTTGCCAATTGAAGGCTAGCAGGTTCTCCCTTTCAATTTTGTCTGATGGGAGATGCTGCACTGCCTTGATGGGGGCTTTAATCCGACCAGCAATCTGGTCAGTTCCACAAGGGAAGGCAGTATCTGCCACAAGGTAATATCCAGCAGGTGTCTCCTTGCGAAGTTTTTTGTAAATCAGCTGTGCAATACATGAGTCATGCCAGCTCCCTGGGGCATTTAGTCAACATTGAATAATATTGCCTGCATTAACTAATGAGTAGGAACAAGCTGATAACAACAAGGGGGATCGGACTCGTACTGACCATCAGCTGCAAATGCAATGACAGAGCTGACAAAGTGATCATGCAGCCAACCGTTGTAGGTGGCATTCTCGATCTCTTGGTTGCTTGAAGTCTGAACTGGTAAATCAAGTCCGTTGAGTGTTCCAAACGCACCAGTCAATAATGGATGACGTGCAGTGACAAGATAATTGAGCTCTTGGAATTTATCACCTGCAGGCCACTGGATGATGCCTTCAGGAATGTGCTTGAGTGTGCGAAGGAGTATTGCAAGTGCAAAATTCAGATAGTGTGAGACTGTGCTCGGGATTAATGCGAAAATTTGCATCAGGCTGACTCCTTGCATGGTGGAATTAAGCCAGTGAAGGACAAGGCCCAAGGCCCCAGCCGAATCAAGTGAATGGTGATGAGCTCGAGGAACTGCAGTGGTGGGGATGTCATCACGGGGAATGGGTGTGGTGTTCCAAATGGTCATGAAGCCAGCTGAGAGGAGGTGATTGAATGTCGACACATCAACCCCCATGGTTGTGATGAAGGCTCAGTCATTACAAGCCAAGTATAGAGCTTGCCAGGGAGTATTGGCACGGGGATTGGGAAGTAGGTCGCCTCAAATGAGGTATGTTCTTCTTGCTTGTTGGTGTGCAAGACATTCACGTCATGATTCTTCGGCTCCTGGAAAAATCACTGCACCAAGTACAGCTATCTTGTGCCTTCGGACTTCATCTTTGTGATCTCTCTCATCCTCCATGAGCTCAATCATGTGATATATGTAGCTGGTGCAGGTCGGTTTTGTCGTCGTCCATTTGTAGGTCTAGAAATTAGAATTATGTATCTAGAATCTAGATATGATTGGTCTGCGGTTTGGAATGCAGTTCTAGATTATGATGTACTGCGAGCCAAATCTCCAACTAATAAGATTTGAAATGATATTTAGGATTCTAAATGCTGCAGGAAGTCACCCACTAGTATGATAATGCATTTACCACACTGATAATCTCATGTTGCATCAATAATCTGTAAATCTCGCATGCAAATGTGTGAAACTTGACTCAGGGTCAAAACATAACCAAAACCAGGTATTTACGAA
The DNA here is from genome assembly GCA_016695465.1 of Suillus americanus. Classification (NCBI taxonomy): domain Eukaryota; kingdom Fungi; phylum Basidiomycota; class Agaricomycetes; order Boletales; family Suillaceae; genus Suillus; species Suillus americanus. Next base: position 1,074,313 of record MU177893.1, read on the forward strand.
CTAAATTTCGTGCTAACCAAAACAGCGACTCTTGCGAGAGTTTTGAAGTACATTTCCACCAAGTTGGATTTTTAGATGCTGGTAGCACGAAGCAAGAAGTGTGGGAAACACGAAAACCTGAATCGCCGCATAGATCTAATTCTATGTACGTTCTCGTGCCTCGAACTAACATAGAATACACAATGTCACAGCGGGGGTTTCAACATTTTACCACATTTTACTAATAGTGAAATCACATTCGAAATGCAATCTAGAGCGCTCCAGGCTAAGTCTAGAATGATCTAGCCAGGTCTAGATCTGCTTTTGATTGAAATTTTGCAAGAGGTAAAATGTCCAAACCTCCGATGTGTGTCTGACGTCCTGCCGATGTGCGCTGAGTATTACTCAGCGGTGTTACTTTCAACCTTAACGAGTTTCGTCCAGCCGAGAGTTAGTGATGTTTACCAAGCTTTACCGAGCGTTACGAAAACTACGTAGATAAGCTGCTGCGTCAGTGATGTGGTAAGCATCAGGCTTACACACACTAATTCATAATCCCGGATCTCGCTATTCTGGTAGCCACAAAACATACAAAGGATACAGCATGATCTATCTCTTCAGCTCATCTCAGTTCTTTCCCATCATCAATTTCGTCCAGCAAAGATGCCATCATATGCCATAACAGGTGCAGCTCGGGGGATTGGCGTACGTGCTATCATACTGCGTTTCGGACGACGTTTGAACTAAATTGACCAGTTTGAATTTGTCAATCAACTCTCCGCTGATTCTGGGAACACCGTTTTCGCCCTCGTACGCAGTAAGGCCACTGCGAACAAGCTTAAGGAGCTGGGAAGGCATAATGTTCACATTATCGAGGCCGATATCACTGACAACAAGGCTCTGAAGGTGGGTGCTTGATGCCTTGGATAGGGGCTGAATTGACGAATTTGCCTAGTACGCTGCTGCAGAGGTTTCTCGATTAACAGGCAACTCGCTCGACTACTTGATCAATAACGCTGGGTTCGTAGAATCTGAGAGAAATGGATTGACTCTTGATTCGTAGTAAGATTTTTTTGGTTGCTTTGCGTTCTCGGAATGTTAATGAGTTGCGATTAGCTCCTCAGAAGAGCTGCTCACCAAGGATCTCCTGGATTCGGTATGCAGCCATTCACATGCGAAGACAGTAAAGCTGATGGACCTCTGTAGTTTAATATCAACGTCGTCGGTGTCATCCACACCATCAACATCTTCCTCCCACTACTCAAGAACGGGAAAGCAAAGACAGTTGTCACTATCACCAGTGGATTAGGAGACCTTGATGCGACGATGGGCTTTGAATTTGCCGCCTCTGGACCGTACTCCATCTCGAAAGCCGCGGTCAATATGGTCAATGTCAAGTATGCTGTTCAATACAAGTCAGAGGGCTTCGTCTTCTTGGCGCTTAGCCCAGGACTTGTGGACACTAGCACCAGGGCCCGTATGTTTTTGCAATATCTTCTAGGTCACCCACAGCTGATTGCTCCTAATTTAGCTACTGAAAAGGAGCTGGAGCAGTTTACGGTGATAATTGGGAAGTTCCAAAACGTCTATCCCGATTTCACGGGGCCAATTACGCCAGAGGCATCTGTCCGAATGCAGCTCGAAGTCATCAATCGGATCACTGTCAATGACACTGGTGCATTCATCTCACATAAAGGGAACAAGGAATGGTTGTAGGTTTCATAAATACTCTGATAAACTCCAGCTCTGTACTTATAAACAAGTTACTTGATGTCTTGCTAATCACTCGCTTTCCATCCTCGGCTTATAACTAATGTCAGCAATAAACTTCACGACAGCATTAACAGTGTGCACAATGTCAAGAGTGAGATACAATAATGAGAACATATACATATGTGCGCATCTCAGCGCCTTTTAGATCCCCGAGTGTCATCCAAACCTGGTGAAAGGCGCCGCTTTCTACAGGAGATGTAAGCGTTGAGGTCATGCATGGATGAATGCAAGTTCACTCACCGGCCAAGGCGATCTTCTGGTTCCCCTGAAGGCGTCCTTCCTCCGACGTCCTTTATCGTACCTCCATAATCAAGACCTTCGACTGCAGGCGCATTGTTATCTCTGTCTTTATACCTGTTCTGGTTACGGGGGCCGGTTGGTACGCCGGGAGGTAACGGCGAAGCTGGGCGGACAGGTCCTACTGGAGCTACAATGATGGTTAATACACCGGGCATAACTATATTAGACAATCCCACCTCCGCCATATCCTCCTCGTCCCCGTCCAGCAAAGCCTCTTCCGCGTAGGCCCTGAGCCATTGCGCGACCTCTGAATTGTGCTGGGGGTGCACCACGGCCCATGTGCGCAGGCGCTGTAGGAGCTGGCGTAGGCACTGGCGTCTGCACAGGGACTGGTGCCGGTGTCGCACTGCCCTCCATGCTAGGATACATAGGCTGCCCCATCGGTCCTTGCTCCTGCTTAGAAAAACAAACACATTCATGCGATGTTCATATCATTTGCTGTACGTATCTAGAGTAGGAAGGGTTAACCCATACCTGCATACCAAAGTCGCCACCCATGCCCATCATCCCCGGCCCAAAGCCGTCCTGCATGCCCATCTGCACACCCTGCTCCGGCGTGCCGTTCTGCCCTACTGGAACCTGGCCAGGGACGGGGCCATCTGGCATCAACGGGCCCCCCGGCTGCATCTGCATACCCATATCGCCATTCATGCCCATGCCCATCGGTCCCATGTTCATAGGTCCCATACCGGGCATTTCCATCATAGGATTCATCCCGACGCTAGGTCCCATCATGCCCTGGCTGGCAGTGTTCATCATGGCGTTTGCGCCCGTCATGACCATCGTACGGAGTTCAGGGGGTAAGGCTATTAGCTGATCTTCTGGCATAGCTGCGAAATTCTAGGAGAAAAGTAAGGACTATGGACCAAACAAATCACCATATTGCGTACGAGTACGTTTGTCTTGAGAACATTTGCAAGTTCGCCCAAGTCTCGTCTTCTATAGCAGTATGCTTCCCAAGAGATTTCATCGAATCCATAGTTAAACCAGTCGCTGATATCAGCCCCAGGAAGTCGCCACTGTTTTTCTGCCATTGCGCTGATGTCGACTTCAAGTATTGAGTGGCCGTCAAGGATGCCAGGTATATCCGGATTTATAGAAGGATGTGAAGGTGGTGCGATGGCAGGAGGAAGAGCTGAGGGGTCCAGACCTTCATGAAACACGGGCTGTTCTGGTGCAACAGAGACTGACTCCCGGGGAGCGGAGGGTGTCTGGGGCGTGCCTCCTGAATGAACAGGAGGTGCTTTTGAAGGTGGTACATTCCTATCACGAGGTGTGTACTCAGTTGTCAACTGCGAATGTGTGGGAGGAGCTGTAGGAGGCGTCAGTTTTCATGAGAGAAGAGACAAATGAATAAACGAACGTCTGTTGGGAGTGGACTGCGGACCACCTGTGGAACGGTTTAAAGCAGGAGCTCGAGGAGGAACGTTTGGCCTGAAACAAGTTGACGGTAAAACGACTCAATCCAACGTGGAGCTCACCGGTTGTCTATAGACCGTATAGGTTGGTCCATGATGATCTCAATGTCCTGAAAGGCTGTTAGTTGCCAGAATCCAGCAGATTCATGCTTCACGTACATCTTCGTCACTAGACTCTTCCTCCCCTGCAGCATTATCATCCCCAGTTTCGGACTCGTCAGCACCCAGACCAAAGGGCGGTTCTTCTTCTTCAGCCTTGGCTTCGAGGTCCTTGACCACACCATTTGAAACCGCCCTCACAGTTTCAAACGATATTCTGCAACAAGGAGAATTCAATGACGACGGTTTCACGCACTATTAACGACTTACGCTTGTACCACTAATCGCACATCAGACAACAAAAGATAAGTTCATGTTGCAGGATAAATACAACAAATAGAGACTCTGCCAAGAGTCTCCAAAGTATTTGAGATGTTCTCACCAGAATTTGTTGCCAAATCTGCCTTTGGTGCCTCTGCTTGAAAGCTGGGCTCGCCATACAGGAATGCATCGTCGTCGTCCCTAGCGAGGTGCATGTTAATTATTTGCTTGCAGCCTCATGGGATGAACTAACATTACAACGATTTTTGCAACCTTTCAAAGGCCCAAAATGTTAACGACCTCGAAGTCAAAGAGAGCACCGGTTTTAGGCGTGACTTTGTGACAAGATGTGACATGCTGTGCCTTATGGCCACGTGACTACGAGGTCTACAAATTATTCAAGTCTACCCTGCTCTGCTCGAGACGGACGTTAGCCATGATCTGCGTGAAGCCTGTTATTGCATCGTCAATACCGCGAACAGCTCGAGGATATGTCGTATCCGTGAAGCCTCCTCGCGTCTACGAGGGCAAACCGACACCGCGTCGCTACGGTGTGCAGAAAACATTCTTATACAACCAATACACCCGCATGCTCGAAGCTAGCGATAATTCCCCCATAATATTCCTCCAACACACAAATTTCGCGACTCAGAGGCTACAGAAGCTGAGGCGGGATATAGCCGATGCAAACGCCAAGTTTTCGGTCTCATTATCCTCTCCAACACCTTCTCCAGTTGAAGTCAGTGCTCCTACGTTAGCCATGATGCGGACCTCGCTTTTTGGTGTTGCACTACGAGACTTTGCGCCTTTAGACGCGGGACAGGCAGCTCAAATTGCAGGGTTGCTTAAAGGCGGTCTTGCTGTCCTAACGCTACCATCATTCAACCCTCCCCAACTTGACGCCATCCTCCGTGCTCTTGATCGCTCAGTGCCTCCCAAAAAACCAGGGCTTGCACAACCAGCACCGATAAAACCTCAAGATGAACCGGGTTTTATTCCTGGTAGAAAGATGCAGAGGGTGAAACCCGTCTTGACCCCAGAACTAGTGGTAATGGGTGCTCTCATCGAGAGGCGGGTATTTGGAATGGAGGGTGTACGGGATGTATCGAAACTGCCAACCCTAGACACTCTGCGGGCTCAGATAGTTGGGTTGCTGAGCTCACCAGCTGTACAGTTAGCCGCAATTCTCAGTGAGGCAAGTGGAGGGAAACTTGCGAGGACACTGGAGGGCTTGAAGAAGGGACTGGAAGAGAGTCAGAGTGCGGAAGCTTCATCGTAGCATCTACTCAATCATTGCTGCACCTCCTTTTGTCGACTGGCCTTACATAGTTCACACACCACGCACTTTCATAGAAGAATGGTTAATATCAATCTTTGAGGCAGAACTCCCATGTCCGATCCTCCCCTCCTTCGCCTGTCGTACCTCGACCATGAGCCCTCTCGCCTTTTGTCATGCGGTGTTCGTATCCCTTCCACATCTTCCTGTGAAATACAAACGAACGCAGAAGCTTGTAATTTGGGTTCGGCGGAGTTCCTAATGATGCAGGTTTCGGTGGTGTCTTTGCCAACCTTGGCACGTCCCTAGAGACGAACATAAGCAGCAGCCAATTAATGATATGAAAAGTGCACTTGCCAGTTGGTGTATGGTGGAACGTTGCGCAGGGTGATGAGCACCGTCCCCCTTGCACCCTGTCCTGTAGAAGGCGATGAGGCATCTATTATATCCTCATCGTCATTCACGTTGTCATCGTCATCATCGTCCACGGGTCTCTTCGGTTTTCGTGACAGATTAGGCGTTGGAATGGTGCCTTCTGCAAGGCAGCCAACAACAGAACGGAGGAACCCCAGGATAAGCATCTGGTTAGATAGTATATTTCTGTCTTGGTCTGTTATACCCTTCCCTTCACGATGTCTCCTCAGCCTTTTCGTGTATGACTTGGGATCTCAATAAAACATACCTGCGTGAGGAAAGTTGAACATGACACGATCAAACCGCCTCCCTTTCAAAGCATTACACTTTTCAAGTTTGGTCCCATCTACACCAAACAAAACCACTGCACCGCGCTCCCGCAGAACTTCCACTTTACTTCTCGCATCAAGATATTTATCATAACATTCCTCCTCGGAATCATAAGAAGTCGCCGTGATATTCGACGGTGGAAGATGTTCCAGCGACAAAGGAGGATCGATGACCAGCGCATGCGCGAACGAGAAATTGCCCTCCCCGATCAACAGTATTTTATCGGTAAACATGAACGGGATGATAGGTCGGAGAGCTGGCGCTTTCCCCTTGCCTTTATGCTTCGTCTTGAGTTCTGCAGCTTCGGCGGCATGCGCAGCTTTCTCTTTGTTCTTGAGCCGAGTCTGCTGGGATTGCAGCGTTGCCTTTAAGGATGTTTTCTTTTTGTGCCCCATGACTCTCGATTCGAAGTGACCGGTTGGTCAATGTATGAAAATGGAATCAGGTATTGATCATGGTAATTGATACCGAGATTTGGACGCAATTGCTCCCGACTCAATACGACGATCTTCAATTGTATGTTCTGGAGTCTGCAGAACTAGCGTCGAGCTCTCTGGAACGCTGCTATATGTCCCGAAGGGCGTGAGAATAATATTCGACCCGAGAGGACTGTGATTGAAGCACTTCCTTCAAATAAGCAAGGGAAGTGATAGTGCAAAGGGCTTAGAATCTAAAGCGACCTGGAAACAAGATGTGACGATAGTGTTTGATCAGTAAGATGTGAAAAGCGATAGTAAAACTAAGGATCAGTGCTTGATGAAACCCTACATCAGCGGGTTCAATTGAGCTACAGAGCACTCTGTAGCACTCTGTAGCACTCTGTAGCACTCTGTAGTGAATTACACTTCCCTGATGTAAGGGAATTGTGCTATAAGAGTTAGCACAATTTGAGGAACTAAGGAACACAACTATTGAGCGAGCGCACGTCAAGTCGCACAAAACTGTGTCGGGATGAAGGTAGGGCTAAATGTCAGTGAAGGAAAGAACAAGGTAGTGACTAAATACATACTGTATAGCACAACTACTGACAGTGGTTCGGCCTTGTGACAGACTAGAAATATGAAAAGGGACTTACTAGTGACTGCAAATTCAGAGCGGTTGAATGTCACTAGTGCTGCCGTGGTCCGGTCCCGAACCATGGTTCGAACCTAACCAATGGTCAGGTTCATCAGGAAATTCACACATTCCTTATTTTGCCCTTAAACAGACTTATTCACACTTAACCACCTTGTTGAAAGTGGATCTACTTGTCCGAAATTTCAACTTGAATGTATTAAGAAAAAAAATGTTGAGATGTATTAATGGACATGTTTTATTATGTTTCACATTAAAAAATACAAGATATGCCAGGTGAATGATGTGAGAGAGAGAAAACAAGTTTTGAGATAAGTGAGATAAGCTGATTAAGGACGTTAAGGAATGTGTGAATTTACTGATGTTCATCAATGGTTCGGTCCTTGGTTCCACATTTTTGATGGACTGATGTGACAAACATATTCTGGCTGGCCTTGCAGGACCCCTTTTCATGATTCACGTCCACTTCCTATATTTGTCCAACTCTCCACTAATCATACCCGACGCAACCCACTATAACCCCATGCATACCCGATGCGGACCTGACATTTTACCCTTCGGACTCGTCCCCCACATGTCATTCCAGTTGCGCTTTACCCCACTAGGTGCGTAGTTGATTAAGTTCTCACTACTGATAGTATATGCAGTGTTATTACATGGGATTCCCACTGTCCGCAGTGCCTCATGGTCTTTTACATAGCTACTCGGACCTGACGATGTGCTACTGTTTTCGCCTATATCACTCCGTACTCACACATAGATAGATAAATACTAGTTGTAGTAGGTGATCTTACCTTACCACTCGGTAGAGGGGAGCAATTCCCTGATACTGGTCACCATTAGTCCTTACCCATCAAATCAACCCAATTTTCACTCACTTGAGCCCCAAACCTTTGTCGTTCATTTCTTTAACATTCCCTTACAATTCCCAGTCAAACCTGACACCTTTTCTTGTCAACCTGACACCTTCCCGTATAACCCAATACCCGAAATATCGGGTTTGTTAGTTCCCACATCGGATTTTGTCGCATACCTTCGCATTTGGTCCTACATCTTAGGACTTTCTTTTCTTTTCTCCTTTTGCAATTATCGAACTTATCTAGACAGCAAGCCCCTCGGGTCGAACATTCTTGCTTGCAAGTGTAGCAGCTAGGCAGGACGAGAGACCATATACTGACTATTGGTTCTACTAACTTTCTAGTCAGGTTGAGTCTACATATGTAAATATTGCTAGTGGCAAAACCACCCAGTATATATTTAGTTTTCACAGCGGGTACTAACAAACCCGATGTTTTGGGTATTGGGTTAGATGGAAAGTGTTGGGTTGATAAGGAAAGGTGTCGGGTACAATGGGAGAATAGCAGGGAATGTTAGGAAAATGAAAGACTGAGGTCGGGACTCAAGAGAGTGAAAATCAGGTTGATCTGATGGGTAAAGACTATGGTGCAGTTCACTTAGAGGCCGCTACTTTTGACCAAATATTTCCCACACTCAATTTTCGTCAGTTTTTCAATTTCTCTTGGGAAAATGTTCCTTTTGATGCATTGAATAAAACCCCAAGAGCGATTTTTTTTTTGATCAAATTTGAGCGATGTTTTTATTTTGGGACACCCCAAATTGGCATGTATGTGTACTACTGGTCAAAAATTTGTGCTACTGTGTCTGGAATCTGTCTATGAGATTTATGTATACTGTCTTGAACTAAATGTCTTGACCTGCAGCTGTGCGTCCACAGTCCCGAGTCCCATCCTGTAAGCATCCATCCACCTGTACATGCGATGTTCCCACCGCCAGATGGTTTGGAGTGGCACCGATGCGAGTGCTATGGGCATGTTGTCTTTCAAAGTGTCGAATGTATAATCACAGTTGTCATGAAGATATTTCTTCACCTGTCCCCAGAAATATTCAATGAAGTTCAACTCGCAGTGAAACTTCGGCAAAAAATGCTCATGTGACCCATGGACTCGATTACCTCTTGCACGAGTGATTTTTGTTCTTGAAAGTTGGCCTGGAGCTCATTTCATTGTCACAGGGCTCAGCAGTATGCAAGTCAGGCTCTGACAAGATGTGGTTGACACCACCCTCATACTCGCATTCGGACTCGGACTCGGACTTGGATTCAACTGTGGCACTGGCAGGTGGGGAGAGGACTGGTGATATAACACGAGGTGAGTGTGTTGGGGCTTTTCTTGCAAGCCTTGCAGCTCTTGCACAAGCTGCTGCTGCTTTCTGGTGTGTGTTGGCCATTCTTACTCATCACGTCGCGACTCACTCAAACTTTTGGACATTCAGGCCAGCAATGACATCTGTTTCACGAGTATCGAAGCTAGTGTACCTCTGTAGCTAGGATCCGCATGGCGCAACATTGTCACATTAGGGTTAGGGTTACATCTGCATTTTTCACGACTCGATTTGGCGCTTGGTCAAAAGTAGCGGCCTCTAAGTGAACCGCACCATAGCTAGGGTGACCAGTATTGGGGAATGACTCCCATCTACAGAATGGTATTGTAAGATCACTTACTACGACTAGTATTTATCTATCTTCATGTAAGTACAGAGTGATATAGGCAAAAACAGTAGCACATTGTCAGGTCCAAATAGCTATGTAAAAGACCATGAGGCACTGCAGACAGTGGGAATGCCATGTAATAATGCTGCATATACTATCAGTAGTGAGAACTTAATCAACTACACACCTAGTGGGGTAAAGCGCGACTAAAAGGACATGTGGGGGACGAGTCCGAAGGGTATCAGAGCGGGTTTGTTGGGTAAAACATCAGGTCTGCATCAGGTCTGCATCAGGTTTGTCGGGTTGCATCAGGAATGGTTAGTGGTGAGTTGGACAAATGTGGGAAGTGAACGTGAATCACGAAAAGGGGTCCTGCAAGGCTAGCCATAATATGATTGTCACAATGGGACTGAAACCAGACAGGGAGCACATGTGCTTGTTCCATAGGCAAGTCCTCGCATGGACCCTTTGTAATGCTGGCACTGCTGCTTGTCAGAGGCATTTCAAGTAGGGGGTTTTAGATCACTTACTGGCCAGTGCTCATTGATCCTGGCCTGGGGCTCCTAAGGTTCTGAATTCTAGTGATAGGAAAGGTACCAGGCTTTTGCTGATACCAGGCTAGTGTTGACATGAAACTTCTCACAGAATGGCATTGGCAAGTCTTCACTGATCAACCATGTGTTTGGAGTGCAAAATGTGGTGGGTTGGACATGTCCCTAGTGTGGTCAGGCACTCAAAATCTATGTCAGTTAGGAAGGTGTCAGTAGGATAGCTCATTATGAGATCAGCCCAAGCCATTTCCAACTGCTCACTATTGTTCCATTCCTCATTCCGAGTTTGGGTGCATTTTTTGACCTTTCAATAAGCAACAATCCACAAACATGAACATACAATATTTCATTGGAATGTGGTACTGAGAATGGCATCTCAAAAATCGGTCACCCGGTCTGAATGAGCATGCTTTCTGATGTCTTCCAACTGCAGTGTGTTCAGCTACTCTGCGAGAGCCTTGCCTGCCTCCCTCGGAGTCCCTGTCATCCACAAATATAAGATTGCATCCCTTGCTGACTGCACGTTCCTTGAAAGCTATGGTGGACATCCTGGGTCTGTATTGTTTGAAGGACAATAATTGCTGGATGAAGGAATCAAGACATTTTGGTGTTTGTCTTGGGAATATCAAATGTCAATTGAGGATTTGATTGTGCAGTCTACCGATAGGGACAAAGAAGGAAATAGCTGAGAACTGTACAGCAGAGGGAAATAAAGTTAAGGTTGCAAGAGAGGGTACAGCAAAATTAGACATATGGATCTGACAAAGACCCTCCCCCCACTAATGTGGGAGTTGGGGATGCACCATGTTCAATGTTGGAGCCTACACTTATTCTGCCGGTTGTCTGGACCCAGACATTTTAGGAAGAAGCTTGAGTGCTCTTATCCATCTGGTGCTCCTCAAACATTAACATATAGAGTCTGGAGCACTTTCAAAGGATGACAGTGGTGTTTGGCATTAGCAAAACCCTGATTTGGGTACAGTGCCACAGCCACACAGCATGTCACAGGTCACATAGAGTTTTTTTGTAAAGGCTCTGCAGCATCACACAAGTACTGATTCTATGTAAAAATGAGTGTAATGTAGTCACATTATATATATAACAATTATGTTTTATTGAGAAATTGTGTAGTGTGCAGCACTAGCGCTGTACATGGGGGGACTTCGCTGTGATGCTGTGATTGCTGTGCGGTGCTGCACATAAGGTTAGGGTTTTGCTGATGCGGTGAGCTGGGAAAGCAATATCTTGACAGTTTGTGGTGAGGACCTGCAGTAACACTTCTGTGAATAATTTGGTTGGATGCAATCTGATAAAATAGATATAAAACAAGACTCGTGAGACATAGCAAAAGGGCCACGACTGATACTGAGTGGGTAACAAAAATGGAATCAGCAACGGTTGTTTGGATCCCAAGCTTTTGGCAAACAACCAACTTCCCTTTTTGGACTGACACGTACTGCAGACTTTATTGGTTCTTATCAACGTCACACATACAGCTGTTCATACTTATTCTCTTCTCCGAGTACCACACCACTCTTTCATCTTTTTTTTTACATTTGAATCAATGGTACTTGTGCCGAAACCATATCCTTATGTTGATCCTGACACAATGCACTCGTCTAGCCCACTGAGTTTGACCTCCGAAGGAAGAATGCTCAATTCGCTAGTGCAGTCCGGTCGGGCAAGAAAGCAGTGAAGCCTTCACACCAGGAAATAATGGCAAAAAGAAGTCCTATCAGCCTCTGGGCTCTGGGCGTTGTCCTGTTTGTTGTTATAGGTGGTGGTAAGTACAACCTGTCTCAGCCTGCTCATTCTGAATCTGACAATGCTGTAGTGTTATTTGAACTTGCCAGATTGGTATTCTTGTAATGCGCGGACACTCTGAGGAGGGCAATATATACACAACGCACTACTACGTGCCATCTGCAGCTAGCATTTTCGAAAGGGCATTCATTACAAATATTGTATTCATCATGATCAACTTTGGATTCCGTCATCCTCTACACCGAACACTCAACTATCCTCTACTTCCACATCCACACCAGAATTACTAACGCTTGCGCTGATGCTCATACTTTGGCTGCGCGCACTGTTGGCGCCACTAGCTGCTGCCGCTTTGGAAGGGCCAGCTTCAGGAACGCTTTCGACGCCCTCCATAGCGTCGCCTTCGAGTTCCTTCTCATCGATCTTGACTTCGTCACCAGCCCAGATACGCATAGTGGGTTGCCAGACCATCACCACGTTATCTTCTGAAGTGGTAGATGCAGTCCAGTTCTCAAATTCTCCTGGTGCCCAGCAAAAGTCCGTGGGACGTGCGGTATGACCTGGGACCAACCGGGTATCATGATCTGATCAGGGATGCGTGCAAGTGTGACATACCTCCGTGAATGAACATGAGCTCCGGAGGTCCATCTTCCTGGTCATCTGGTGACTGCTCCACGCCAATCTGGTTAAGATCCCAGATATTGATCCTTCGATCTCCAGAAGCAGATGCAAAGACTGTAGCAGAGTGGGGAGACCATGCGAGATGGAGCACTTCATCTGTGTGTGACTCGAAAGTGTGCAATTTTTTAGTAGGCGATCTGATATCGTGTAGCACAATAGTCTAGATGACGTTGAAATAAACTCCACTCATACGAGTGATTGGGTGTATACGTACCTTGTCTGCACTGCCGGTGATGATAAGAAATTCGGATGCTGGGCTGAATGCGCATGATAAGATTTCTCTCTCGTGTGCTTGAATTTTCGTCGTGGCTTCGGTTGGAGCTCGGGTGTCCCAGCTGAGGGAGCAATGAGATTGGTTGAATGGAAATGCAAAAAGAATCGCGCTTACAGCAGAAGCATCTTGTCATCTCCCACACTAGCCAACACGTTTTCTTTGGTTGCATGCCAATCTACGTCCTTTTCAACGAACTACTTAGTAACTTCCTTGCAAACGCAAAGGATGGTACGAACCCCGACAACAGAGTTGTGCCCCTTGAAAACAGTTGTCGGCTCGATGGTGCTAGTGCCCTTTGTATAGGAGTTTATATCCCTGGAGAACATCAGCCACGAGACTGCCCAAAGACGTTCCTCTCACCAGTGGCACACCGTCATATCCTCTGAAGCACCAAGAATATGTCCGCCCTTCACCGGGTTCCAGGCCAAACCAAACCTGCCCACGATAAGCCTTGGATACATCCCAATCAATCAAATCACTCACCCTTCCTTCGTCTGCCCGACCAATCTGATATCAGGCTTACACAAACCACCTCTCGGAGGTTCGGACGAATGCTTTGTCCGATCGAAAATGAGCACCTGTCCCGAGATAGCTTTCGTCGCGAGCAAATCCGGGTTCTGCGGCATATACCGCGCACGATTAACCTCTCCATCATGGTTGAATTTCTGGGTGATTTGGATGCGAGGTTGGGGAGGGATAGTGTGTCCGCCGAGTTCACCGCGTTGTTCGTCGTAGTTGTCGCGGTCGAGTTTTTCGTCGCGTTTGGGGATTTGGACAGTTGCGATTTGGAGGTAGTCTTGGGCTTGGCCGGAGGTGTGGGTTCCAAGGAGGAGGCGGTGGGTTGTGTAGGGCTTGTTTGCCGGTCTTTTGGCTAGATTAGATGAAGGTTGGAGGAGGGTGATGGTGTGCTTACGCGTCTTTGTCGGGGAACCATTGACACGTTAGACTTGGCCAGTCAAGTGCGTGCGTTATGACTAGGTCATATAGATACGGTGCGTTCTTTTTCCTGTAAAGGTGTGATGATTTGGAAAAGCTTTCAGCAAAGTAGGATTATCTACCATGTTTTATACTCCTGAAAGATGATTGCCCTGTTAAATTGAAAGAAATTTTGAGGAGGCAGATTGTTAACTGACCTCGTTTATGAGCTTGTTCTCCTCCTCAGCTGCGAGATCATCTTCCATATCCTCGTCCTGAACGGTGGGCTTCATCTCAAATAGTAAGTTGTACGGAATAGATGAGCAATATTGTGTGTAGCAGGTTTGGGTCAATCGAGAACTCGATGGAACAAAGGAGGAAGATAACAAGGCGCGTCGCGTCCCGCGCCTACGGGTTATGTACATACACCTCCCAAACAGTGTCTCATTTTAAGCGCTATCCGGCGCTACGTCTGCATATCACCCAGTTATTCAAATTCGTCCATAAGACTAACTTAAACGCGTCTCGAGCAGCACTAGGGACAAACTTATTAGAGCAGTTTGAAGGATATTGCTCATATGCCCAATTTACGTCTGCCACAAGAGTGATGGCAATGATCTATAGGTATAGTTGACGGAGGAAAGCAGGACTACACGGCCATTATATATCTTTCTCCCATTTGGCAACGAGCTTCTCGAGGTCAAACCGTGGGTCTTCTGGGTTTGTGATGACTAGAGTTCAAAGTTAGTACACACATAGGAAACGCACATAAGATGCGAAAAAAAGGACGAAACGCATTCCATGGAGGCCAGGAAATTCGATATAGGAAAGCATTACGGACGCGACTCACCACCATCCGACCCCTTTGCACTCTCTTGCTTGTGTCTCCATGCATCCTTTGCCTGTGCGATCAACTGTTCACGTTGATGTATTGCGTGGTGTTCCTTGTCTTGGTCATGGGCTTTTTGGAGTGACCGACGGTGGTAGATGCCATAGAAAACACCTGAAAGGAGAGCACTGTAGCGAGCAACCTAGTTCATGGCCGCTTGAGTTTAACAGACTGTAAATACGAAAAGCGGCGCACGTTAAGTGTGGTGGACATTGTTCGACCTTTTGTAACTTTCAATATGAAATTTAATTCTAAGAAAGCTTTGGATAATGAATGTTAGCAGGCCAAGCAGATTGAAAGCGAGGAGGACTAACCCTGTAAGTGTGCTTATAGAAAAGCTGCTTTGCAAGTTTCAGCGGAGCAAGTCGGCGTTTCCCGCTGACGTAATTCTTCCGTGCGGGGGAAGAGTCGCGCTCAACCGTAGAACTCATCCCAGGATTCCCATATCCCTAAGTTATGACTGATCATGCATATGTCCCGTTCTTACAAGGCAGTTGTTTCTGCCAGGCGGTTTCATATGCGGTTTCTGCTCGTCCAATTTTGAGCGCATATTGTCACTGTACGAGCTGCCAGAGATTGACTTGTAAGGCGGAACCACGTCGGTTTGGATGAAGAGTATTAATTCTCAAATTACAGCGTGTCCATTCGTTCATACAATGCATTTCGACGTTTCTGCATTCACATGGACACATCCAGAACCCCACGAGTCTCGATTAGACTTCTACGATAATATCCTCAAGCCATACAAGCGACGGTATAGGTGCAAGACCTGCGGCGTTGGGGTTGCATCCCACAACTATAATACCAACCGCGTTAGCATATGGGGCGCAACTTTGAATAGGAATGAGGATGGGAAGATAGTCGGCTGGGATATTGCGAAACCGACTGCTCATCAGTTCTATGGAACACGGATGCTGGATGTTAATGATGATTTGACTAAATGGGAAGGATATGAATCGAATTCAGATCATCTGAATTAGATACCATTGAGCTCGTTGTCCACAATGTATATGGAAGTGGACGTGGAAGTGGTCTCGGCGCTTCGAGTCGCCCGAACTAACCACGGCCAAAGCAAAGTTCAATATATATTGTACACGGCTTGACCCTTCTCTTCTACCATCAGTTACTCACCACGCCAGCGCTCGCGACCACCAGTACAATTTTTGGTAATTTTTTGCAAGATACAACATGGACGAAGATGTAGACATGGATGCTCCTCAGATTTCAACTCTCAGGGAAGAGACCACTCCTCCTCCACCCTCTCGAACTTCCAAATTCCGAGTAAAGTTATTGGTAACCGAGAAGAAGGGCAAGGGCAAGTCGTCCTCACCTAGTGTAGCAACTACCAACAAGAAGGCTGTTCCACTACCACCTCCGCCTCCACCCCCACCGCCTGTCCCGCAGGCACGTGCGCATAGCGATGATGACGTTGAAGAGGAGGACGAGGAGGACCAACTCATTGACGACGAAGACGAATTACAACAGTCTGCTTCTACCCCTGCCATTACTGGTGGTACCAAGCGGAAGGCGCCAGCAAGAAAGCCAAAACCACGGAAGAGTGAAAAGCAGGACAAGGACCTCGATAAAAAACCCCATGGTAAGCCCCTCTTCCTAATCAACCAAATTCTATTAAACGGTATGAACAGAAACAGGCGAGCAAGTCGATACTCAGGATACCAGTACACCCGCAGTTGCCGATAAACCGCCTCCGAAGAAAAGAGCAGCACCCCGCAGGCCTCCTGCTGCTCAACGGTCCAGAGCCAAGGCTCCTCCCAAGTACGTAAACCAGAGTTCAAAATATATCAATATATCAATACTTCCCAGGGCGGCAAAGGTCTTGGTAGTGCCTTCGTTGGATGAAGGAGCGCTGAGTGAATGTAAGTCCTATCTCACTTCCCATGTACTTCATTTTAACTCGTTCTGCATCAGCATACGCCGGAACCGCACCCTCATCACCACTTCCCCCTACTCGTGAGGGGGGTTCGGAACACGAGGACGCAGAGAATGCTCCTCCCCCTCTAGCTGAGGGTACAACAGAAATTGCACCCCTCCCCGTCTACCCTCTACCATCCAAGCCATTCCCAGTGCAACCACCCCCAAAGATCGGAGCAGGCTTCGCACCAATGTTACCCCTCGACCGAAGCGGAAACAAAATCCGTCGTTGGAGAACCGCAAACCGTGAAATACGGGGCATTGCAGGCGGGCGATGGTTCGCTAGAACATGGGTTGGCGATAAAGAGTCTGAATATGCCAATGTAACAGCTGCAGCCGCAGCTTCGCATAAAAATGGCGATACAGACAAGATTACGACACCGAAGGGCGGCGGCTCGATATCTGCACCATTACTTGGAAAAGGGTCTAGCAAATCTAAGGTGGCCCGTGCCATGTCGGGCATATCAGCTGCACCTTCACGAGCAGGGTCTATTATTGCTGATCATCACCCTGTGAAAGCGCCTTCGAAGATGCGTAATATTGTTGCTGGGCCAGCATCTGAAGAAGGCAATGATGCTCCCGTACAGAACACGCCAGAGCAAATGGAGTCATAGGTGTTTGTTTCATGTAATTATGTTTTGTGCCTTTTGCATTAATATTATACCTACTATACTGTTGTCCATGTCTTTCCCTCTATTAACATGATTGGTTTTACGGAGTCTCTGATGCTGTGTGACAGGATAATTCGTGTGACAAAGCCGTGACCGTGACATCGACCTTAATTTGGTACCACCACTGCTAATACCGTATACGTAGCTTGCAACGTTCAGTCTCACTGAGCGCGCTCTCTACTCGAGTTCGCGGCCTGTGGTGCTTCGCCGGAGGCCATTTGCAAGGTCAAGACACACAACTATACACCAGCCGCGTCTCAACCAATCATGTCCAGCAAAAGTCCTACTATTGCGCAAACTAGCACTGGTGGAACCCCAGGCACGAATGCGGCTGCGGTACTAGACCCTACGAAATTGAGTACCAGGGAGAAATGTACGCACTCAAGCAGGTTTCGATGGTCTGTCTTCGAATGGCTGACTAGTTACAGTGCATCAAACATACGCTTCTGATCCAAAATACAAGAAATACACGCAACAAGTGGAGAAATGTCTCAATGCATTCGATAATGTACACGAGTGGGCAGATTGCATCGCGTTTCTGAAGCAGCTGTTGAAGGTACTTTCTTCTGCCTTGAGTTGGAAGCATTGATTCACCGCGGCTGCGCTCTCGCAGACATTTCAATCATACATGCAATTCAAGGAGATTCCGTACAAGCTCATTGTTGCTAAACGGTTGGCACAGTGCTTGAATCCTGCTCTACCGACTGGGGTGCATCAACGTGCTCTGGATGTTTATACGCATATACTTTCTGTGCTTGGAGTAAGTGCAACGTGGTCATTGTGGGTAACCTCTCATGTGTACGCGATGTTAGACCGAAGGTCTAAAACGGGACCTGCCGTTATGGTCATCCGGCCTGTTCCCATTCTTTGAATATGCTGCTACATCAGTAAAGGTATGACGTTATCCATTTTCGCTTCATCCAGTGCTGATTGAGACAGCCAATACTGCTGACCATATATGACACACATTACTTGCCTTTACAAGCTGGTCTGCGACCTGTAATGAAGTCGTTCATCCTTGCCCTGCTTCCGGGTCTTGAAGAGGAGACTGGCGAGTTCTTCGAAAAGGTTTGTTACTGTTACATTTCACAGATTTGAGCGTTGTTGATGCAACTGTGTATAGGTGTTAAACCTACTCGATCGACTGTCAGGAACCGTCTCCCCCGTATTCTTCATTCAGAACATATGGCTCATCATGATAACCATGTCCTCTGCACGTGGAACCGCTCTGAACTTCCTCTCTCGCCGACTACCTCGATTACACGCGGACGAAGGTAAGACTGATTTTAAGTAGGATCTTCCACTGCTCAGTACGCTCTAGATATCACTCAGATAGTAGGTAGAGATATAGGGCTTATGATTCGTGCATTTGCAGCTGCACTCGAGGACGACAATTTGTTGGTTCGAAGAGGCGCGCTCGATATTCTCTTGCAGTCGATGCGGATCGATAGCGCTGCTATCAAACGAGCGCATTCGGAAGACACCGTCATACTTATGAGAGCTGCGACTGGTGTAGTCCTGCGTCGGGATCTGTCACTTAATCGACGGCTATACACCTGGCTACTGGGTCCAGACGAGAAGAGCGACAACCAAACCGTGTACCTGCGACAGCATGCTCTCCAGCTATTGAATACCACGCTCAAGGTAGGCTGTAATTCAGGATGTGTCGAGACCTTAATAGTAATTGTTATTAGGATGAAATGTTTGCGCCTTCAGGAGAATACTCCGAATCTCGGCCGTTCAAGATCTTTGTTTCGCTGTTGGACAAGTGGGAGATAGGATCAGCCTTAACTGATGTTCTTGTATTGGACGCTCTTAAGGCAATCCGATTTCTGATGCAGCGGAACGCGGAGGAACGTAATGAGGATGCACGTCCTATTTCTTAGTGTTTGAGGCTTGTGTATCTCATATATCTTTTCCAGATTTCTATGACTGCCAGTACGCTATACGAGGCCGTCGAACCCAGTATTCTTTGGAAGCAGTTACTGGCAGCAATAATGAAAGATTTGACCGAAGACAGTAAAACTGGGGTGAGCTTCGCTGCAACTCGGCCTCAGGTAGCGCAAGCTCACACTTTCTTCAGGCAATTGACTTGACCTTATTCCTACTGCGTTCACTTCCTATGCAAGATGATGAAGTTCGCAGTATTCACCTACCGGTTATTTTTGCCGCCATAACGGAAGAGCTGCAGGTGCGAACGCTATCTCTGGGACATGATATAGAAGCTGACCCATGACACAGCGTAAAATCAACAACGACCCGTCCACAGCTGCCGGAGCTTCTGTCCGAGAATGTTTGGCTCTGCAAGAGGAAATCTTCCAACACATACCTCTAGAGTCTCTCAGTCAGCAGCCCGGGCTGAATGCAGCACTTCAGACATCAGTTTCGTCTCTCAGCTCACTCGCATTCGCCTATGCATTTTACGGACTCGAATTCACCGAATCGAATCCGAACAGTGCAGTGCTTAATCCTTTGATCGGTGTTTTAGAACATATGTTCTGTACAAGTCAAGCGCTGTCACGATCAATCTCGGCTCAGCAAGGGAGCTCGATAGAACTTCGAGCGGCATTGTCACAGGTGTTGCGGGTCTTGTCGGGCGTTGTCCGTACGGTGGACAGAAGTTGTGATACGACTCTCAGTCTGTCATGGAAACCTTCTGAATGGCTGTACTCTATGCTCAATTCTCTTGACCTTGAGGCATGTCATGTAATGATCTCTGGTTGCCGGCTGGGAAACTTATCTATCTATCTTCAGGCCGTCAGTTTTACCTTGGTGGACCAGGTAGTGTCTTTGATATTGTCTTTGCATGGTGCGCAGAAGCTCAGCCCAAAGCTGTCGATGGATAAAAGACCAGTCGTCGGTCGTATGGTGAAGAAGGTTCGCACGCCTGACTACATTTGGAGTTGATCTGATAGAACTTGGATTCATAGCTTTTCAGATACCTCCACGCAGACCTGGCTACTTGTCATGTGCGAGCTGTCAGCCTCATATGGTCCATAGAATCAACCTCACGGCCCCATGAAGTTGAGTCGATAATAGCTCAGAGCATGTGTTCTCCTGAGTCGAGAAACGTCCACGAGGCGCACGAGGCTTTTGGAGTACTTTGGCGACTGTCAGGTAAGTGAACATGTACCATGCCATTATCATGCTGACTGAACTTTCTTAGAGGATGACTCGCTTCCTGGAGTGCGCTTGAAGGTGCCGTTGATGATAGTTTTGGAGACCTTGAAGCATGATGATCCAAGCCTGCGACGCGTTGGAGAAACATGGATGCGATGTAACTTAAGGTCGTATATCAGGTAATGCTACTTTCTGATCTAGTGGCCGGGAGGAAGGCTTACACGGATCGAAAAGGGTCTTGGAGCCTATCCTCCGCGACCTTCTGGACCCTTCTATCCGTCGAATATCCAGAGTTAGCAGAGTTAGCGGCAAAGAAATCAGGGGCTTCGTTTACGAAAAGTCGTTTGACCAGCGTTATGTCGCTCACCTTCTCGAGATCTTACTCTCGATCGTCCAGTTCGGTGGTCAAGGTTTTTCCAAGTCTGCACGCGGTACTTTCCTTAGGCGTTCATATGACCATGTGCTACTCCATAGGCTTAGCTTAGGTAATGGTATCGATGCTGTTTTGCCGTTGTGGTTTTCACGATTTGCCACCAGCCGGGATAGACGCCAATGCAAGCTACCTAGATGCGCTCATCGAGGTATTGTCAAGGTGAGTAACATTCACTAACTCGTCATCGCGCTTCATTCTCGTGCAGGTTCCTTCAGTCTGAACCCAAAGATCAAGATGTTCCGGTTATGCAGCCACTAAACACGGTCATACAATCCTCCGCCATAGACCTTCTCCAGACCATTGTTGCTCGCGGAGAGATTGAAATGCTTGCCATTGAAGTTCTCGAACCAGCGGTCATTGGCAAACTTTTCCTCTGCGTCCATCTACATCGGTTGGACATACAAAACAAATTGCTGCGGTTCCTCCACTCCATTATATCCGCCTCGACGTCATACCCCTACAACGGGCACCCGCTTCCGGAGGATCGAAGTGCAGAAGGCTCGCAGGAATCCGGGAAAAAGGGTTACACTGTCAACTCCCTGCTGACACAAACCATCATAGATGGTATTGCGATCCCGCGGAATCGTCCCGTGATGCAACACTGGTTAGATTTCGTGCTGATGGCAGTTCCCCAGTTCCAACCTGCCCTTCAGAGCGTTATTTCTCCTATTTCTGATTGTCTTTGCCGGCAACTACGCTTGCTCCTCTCAGATGCACTAAAGGCGAACCAGCCAATGGCTAACGGGAGATATCCTCGAGTTGCGACTGATGCTGAGTTCATCATGCTCCTCAATGCGCTCGAGCGGTTACTTGCCCTTGGTTTGACTCAAAAATCGGACGCTAATTCACAAGAGGATGACACTCCAGTTCAGGAAAAACTTGGAGCCGAGTCTGGAGGTATTTTAGGATATGTCTCGAATGTCTTCACTACAGACAATGCATCTACTGCTGTCGAAGATCAGTTGACGGCGAGTAATCTAATGGTGTTTTGTGTCCGGTCTACCACAGCTGACAGTCGTACAGTCGCACTCACCTGGGTACAAATCTCTCCATGATGGCATCCGTGTATTGCTTGCAATATGGGTCAATATGGTATGGTATGACACCACCGGCCTGCGGCCAGAGGCGGATTCGCTGTCTATGATTTATAATCGGACACATACTCGTTGTCGAAGAGTCTTGGAACACCTATTCCGTGCTCACCCTACGGAAGTGCTAGAGTCCATCATTGAATGCTGGGATCATGATGCATTGCTACGCTCCAAGGGCTCTGACCAGCCTGCGACAGGTGTCTTCGGCTTGGTCGATGTCTTGATTGCTAGTGCGCAAAGCGCGGTGCACATGATCTGCGACAGTATATCTGTTCGTATTTCCAACACCTCGGAGCGCAGTAGGAAACCCGCAAATGCGAATCTGTGGGTTTTCCATCAACTCAGCGGATGAGTGGACTACCGAACATGTTACTTGATAGATCCGATGTCGTCCTATTCAACTTCTTGGAGCAATATTTCCAACGGCTTGAAGGGCCCCTGGCTCTTCAAGTATGGGGTCGATTCATACAGCTCGCGAAGGACCTGGCGTCAAGTCGGGATTTCAAGATCCAGGTCTTCTTGGCATTGAAGTGTGTACTTCTTAAAATAATCATTCGCTGCTAACGGTTTATCAGGTGCTTATGCGTTTTAGGTGACAAAGTAACTCAGACCACTGCCATAGACGACAAGCGCATCAGGAAAGATCTTCAGGTCCGGTACTTTAAAGCTATTCTACGAGTTCAGGTCTGCTAACATCCATTCGTAGGAGACGTTTGGAAAGCTTCTTGATGCATGCGTTACTTTTGTGGGTAAATCGACGGATCAACCAAATTGGATGAGACGTACCACGAAGGAATCGATGGTCACGAATGGTCGATCCTCCCCTGCTCTTCGTGGTGGTGGTTAGTTATTCACCTATTACTACTTTCTCTGCCATCTGATGGATCTTCAGTCTCGGATATGAAGCCTGACGAGAAACCCGATTCCAGCACTACAACGCTTTCGGACAATGCCAAGCTGACTTGGGGAGCAGAGTTACCCTCCCAAGTAAGTTGCTTGTTGACTGCGAGAGGTCTTGTCAGTTGAGATTGTCTATCAGATCACCACATTCGTAGCATCAACAGCTGTTCCAGAACTGCGCAGGTTTTTAATGGATAACGATAAGGTAGCGAGTGCTTGCAGCAACATCGTGTATTACATCGTGAACCCGGGCATTAAAATGAAGGCCAGGTAAGCTTTACTCTTGACGATAGATGTCGAACTCTCTCAACCCAATGACAGACCCCTGGATGCTGATGTGGTTGTGGTCGATATCTTCCGGGAGATGATCAAAATCCCTCCTGCGATGAAGGTTTGGCGAGTGGCAGTGATCGATGTTCTTTACGATCATCGCATCTTCAACTCGAATTCCAGCGCTGCTACGAAGTGGAAACCTATCATCAAAGCAGTATTTGATGGTGATAAAACTTCTTTCCCTGACCTTCTTAGTAAATGCGCATCATACATTTTATCTAGCACTACTGACTATGTGTTTTAGGCCGTGTTGCTACGTCACCCTCGGCCAATATCTTCACGAACCGGGAGCATGAGATGCTTCTGCGATCGTTGAACTTGCGACGGCTTGCACTGGTCCTCTTCACAGGAGAGAAAAATCATTTCTTAACCCAGCTTCCGGCTATACAGGAAAAATTAGTGGATATCCTGCGCAATGTTCCATCTGCGATTGTTCAATGTGAAGTCTACCTTTGCATACGAGTGTTGTTGTGCCGCCTGGCTGCACATAGCATGACGAGCTTTTGGCCCGTGATTCTCACTGAACTAGTAAGACGAACATACTGCACATCTTATCCGAAACCTGACATGAATTCCAGTACCGAATATTTGAGCAAATAATTGATTCGATACCTTCAGATGGCTCAGAAGATCTACAGCTCATCCTTTCAGCCAGTAAATGCCTTGATTTGCTGCTTACCCTTCAGACAGAAGAGTTTCAGATGTACTGTCTCCTTCTCCGTGTTAGTATGACTATTGACAAATTACAGACATCAATGGATATTCATCACCGATACCGTGGATGCCGTGTTTCGCCCAGATAATTTGTCCCCAGAATCAATATTTGACCGGCTCGCTGAAGTAGTTGGCAGTTTGCCCATTCCAGAGCCTCGAGTATGTTATATCTAACTATCTGAACATTCATCATCTGAATCGTACTAGGAACCACGAGGCATTGGGCTATCAACATCAACGTCAACTTCCCTTGCTTTCCCTGCCCATTCCGATCGTGCTTTACGGAAGCCCATATTAAGGTCAATCCGTCAGATTGATTCGATTAGGGACCTCGTTCCATTCTTCTCCCATGTGAGTATCTCGTCTTACGAGAGCGTATATGCAAGTAGTGGGAACATCGATTGGGAGGCAGTTGAGCAGGGAGTTTTGGACGATATGTTCGACGGCCGTTGAGGATGAACCGTTTTTTTGGTTGTCTCTCTAGCATGTACATGAGTTCCATTCGCTGTTCTATACGCAAAGCACATGGGTATATATAGATGCGAATGAATTCCTAAGGAAAGCAGCGGATAAAAATCAGCAGATATCTCGTTAGAAATCTCCCCAATTCCGTCGGAATTTATACTGCACACGTTCTTATGAGTTAGCGCCTCTATATAACTATCGAGGAGATTCAAACCGTACCTTGTATGGGAGGTTCTTCCTGCAATGCAGGATGACTTATTAGAACGAATGTATCGAGGTTAAACGTGAAACCAACCTCATTTTCTCCACCGGCGTGTTAGGCTGCTTGTAGCCTTGTTCTCCGGTCCCCCATTCTGACTGGCTGTTACTCTCCTTGCCAATATCTTTATACTTGACCACTGGATCCTGCTTCTCTGGCGGGACTCCGCGGGTGATTTTGGGCATTGGCGCGCTCTCAGCAGGGGGTGCACGGGCTGCGGGAGGCTCTTCATGTGCGCGAATGGCTTCCTCAACTGTGATCCCTTGAAATTTCGCCTCGCGTTCTACTTCTTCACGTTCAATAGCTGCGTGCTGCGCAAAGTGTTCAACGTCTTCGGGGTGAATGTATGATGGATCGGATTGCGTCTCAGGCGTCGAGTGATATTGTTCTGTAATATCCTTGAGCTACAGATGGTGAGAGTATGCATTGTACGTCGACAAACCTTCGTGGTGTAAGAAAAACTCTTGTTGCGAGCTCAGTAATAATTATGACGTGAGGTTAGTTAATACTCACCGCTTTCTACGTCGTAATGGTGTCCCTCTGCGCCTATGTCGTCAAAACTCGGCAGGCCACTTGTCCCAACAGCAACAAACTCCTCTGACGTGACCTTGCCATCTCCGTCCTTGTCCAAGAGTTTGAGTACAGTATCCGCAACGTGATCAGCCTTCCTCTGATGTTCAATATCGTCCTATCATGACGTTAGCACACGACAAGCGCAAGAAGTTCAGCTACCAAACCTTCGACTTTTTCTGTGAGTACACATGATGGACACCGTATATAGCTTCAATTTCTTCCCTGTCCCATACACCATCTCTAAAGGAAAAAGTACGTGTCAATGATCTTCTACCTATGTTGTGTTTCATTACCTGTTCAGATCATGAAGCTGGAAGAAACTCTCTGTGTCGAAGGAGTCACTGTATCAGCTTGTTAGAACAGAACGTTATGATATCTTTCGGTTGCGCACATATGGTGTTCTGTAGCCATCTACCAACAATGAAGGGTCAGCACCGGTCAGGATGAATGTGTGGGTCACTCATACATGTCGAATGGCGTAGCCTGCATTAGCAAGTTTTGCGATCTCTTCTGAGTCTTCATGGCCGCCATGTGCTGAGACGAGCAACACGAAGAGAGTATGAACAGAGAGTGCGGTCAAGACTTTCATGGTAGGGCGGAACTCGTCTCACAGGTGACCGTAACTTCAAAGTTGTCCAACTGTCGCAACAGGCAGGACCCCCGACACCCCATATACGTACTACTGATTAAAGTCCGTCACGAAGGCAGCCTACAATCTCACGTGCAATTTGAATACATGTCTGATGGAGTCCGGCTGGAAATCATTTTCAACGTACACGGGAATGGCCTTCTCGTCAATGACATCCATTCAGTCCTGTTCATGTGGAAACAATTCGCGTGCATCATGCTCCACCTGAGCTACACATGCTCTTCATTGCATGTCTGTGTGCGCTCGGGGGCCAATGCTTGTCTTCTGAGCTCCATATGTGATCGCTCATTTCTCTCCTAACTATATTCCTGTTCTTTCACCGCCGTGGCTTCCGTGTGCTCTTTTCACAGCATTGTGGGTTTCCAAATCGCTACTCCTTATGCTTTGGAGCCAATAAAAAGGTTTTAGAAGATGGATGTGTTTGTGCCGGTGTCTCTTGATCCAGAAACAGCATTGGAGATCTTCCTGTCTCTATCTTCATTCTCGGCGGCAAAAATGCGCCACCTGAGGATAGTAACAAACCGAGTCTACTTTGCGATGTTAACTAATCCAACATGCCTCCCCATCATTTGGATCTCAGAGTAAAGCTACATGTGCAACACAAAGAAACGTGTTCGTCGAAAATGGATCAGTACGAAATACACGAGTCCGTACTATCACTGCTCTTCATTGAAGATTCATTGAGGCGGAGAGATTGCATCACCTTCTCTTTCAATTCAGCGCATTCTAGCTGGACCATAAATCGCAAACAATTTTCCTTGCGACCTGCTTATGCGACAACATTCAACGAATGTCAAGGACTATAGTAGTAGTAACGCAGAGTCTACTAGAATTCAGCTGTGCTTGACCTGCGCACAGATTTGTTCGCATACGGACGACACTTTCAAGAGTACGATGTCGATGACACATCGGAACACTGTTTGCCATCAGAAGGAGAGGAGAAGACAGCTAGATATTTCTGATTGTAATTCATAGGGGCTGATCGGATCACGAAAACACTGAGTCCATACCAATATTATAGCTAACTTCTCGCTTAGTAAGCTGCTAGTAGTTGCAACTTCAATAGACTCCGGCGTCGGACCAGAGCCATCATCGGTCCTCTCGTTTTCAAGCTGCTCTTAGGAATTAAATTGGATGCATCCTCGTAATCCGTACAACAAACCTCCTGATTTTGCTGAACTCGCGAGGCGCTACCCTCTCCTCAGACCACAGTACGCGTGCATTAGGCGACAGCGTCAGAGAGACATACTGAAATTATCCAGTGTCTTCATCAACCATACAGGATCAAGTACGATAAATTTCAAAAGTCTTCCTGCACAAAGGTGAGCGGTGATAAATCCAAACTCCATATGTCGCGGTATACTAATGAGGGCAGGCGTCTAACAGAAGCACTCCTTCGACTTGACTATGGCCTTTCATTAACTCTGCCGGATGATAGACTCTGCCCTCCAGTGAGGCTTGTTGTTGCACACTTCTATTTATCTCACACCAGATGTACATTAGGTGCCAAACAGGTGCTTTCACCTTTAGAGGATCAATGCAGGAAGGCTAAAACACGGGAATCTAATATACAGATTAAACTATGTTCTTTGGCTACAAGACATAGTGAAATTCACCTGCAGCTCCGCCACCGTCAGAGGACTTGACATGTGCGTCACACTATCCTTGGTTAAATGCAGTGGAGCAAATATCACTCAGTGGCACTGGTGCTTCAGCAATCTACCCGTTATTGGCTTGTGGTATCGAGCATACTTGGAACTTCGTAGCCACCGGTAAGCGCTGTAAACGGCATACTTTCGAAATGTGACGACGACATATGATTCAGATATTGACGAACGGTCTGTCCAATTCGCCGAACAAAACGTCTCTCAGAATTCTATGGACAGACGCATTGTTGTCGAGCATGTGCAGGCTGATGGGCCTATTCTTCAATCGCTGCATACAAGTCTAATGGATTTTGACTTCACCATGTGTAATCCACCGTTTTATAGCAGCGCCGAGGACATTTCGCGCTCAGCTGAATTCAAGGAGTTTGGCCCGAATGCAGTGAGAAAGATAGTGTTAACGCATGTAAGACAATTTAACCAATTGATTCAGGTTTGCTCCGGGGCAGAAGTAGAGATGATAACACCAGGGGGAGAGACATATTTTGTTGCTCGGATTTTCTCAGAAAGCCTACAGTTGAGGACGAAGTGCCGGTGACCTGATTATAATCGACAGTTCGTCTTCAGACGTGCTGATGCGTGCCCATAGGTGGTACACTTCTATGCTCGGGAAGATGTCATCAATTCCTGATCTTGTTTCCCTCTTTCGCGAACATAGTGTGCGTGCGTTGCGAAACTCCGGGGCCCCCTATCTGATTTGGTGACGCAAGGTAGACAACTATGCTATAACAGAGTTTATTCAGGGTCAAACTCGTCGTTGGGCCATTGGCTGGTCATTTCAAGATGCTAGACTTCCTGATGTATGGCTTCTCGTTGACTTCGCCGCCAGGCAAGCTATTCACTTTATCACCGTCCAGACCTTCGCTCGCGTCTCCAACCCAGCCCTGCAGAATGTAATGCCTTCTCGAAACACGCTGCATCACGCTTTTCCGGGCGCTCGATCTGCAGACGTTCTGACGAGCGCTTTACGAAACGTTCTCGCACTTATTAATGGCGTGACGGTTGCATCTTCGGCTCCGTCTGTGATTTATGATCATTCTTCTACCATGCTGGTGCATGCACGAAGTAACACATGGTCCCGCGCAGCACGAAGGGGGAAACGTCCAGAAACGGTCCACCCAGATCAAGAATCACCTGTCTTGCGTTGTTCGGTTGAATGTCGCGAACGATCATCTTCTTATACTTCAAGTGATGTTGCGTGCGAGCTATTGTTCACCTGGGTTGAGGGCAAAGATCGGTTGATTTTCGAGAGCTTCGCAAGTCATGTGAGCCGCAAAGTCAATTCTACCCTACAAGACTTTGGAGATATAATATGATTTAACATAAGCCCTTGTACGTAACCTGTGATTTTGCATTCAACGACTTCATCTACATCCCAGATCTTCGGTGTCCTCGCAATGCAGCTTCAGCTTCATCATCTTCCATTTTCCGTTCATCAGTTTCCGATCGAGCCCCTGTATTCTGCGTTCATAAAAAGATAACAAGACGCCCAAACGTTGCATCTGACACTAAGGATGATGTGTATGCTTGCCGTGCATCAGCTGCGTGCATCATAAAGTTTGCAATACGGTGTGTAAAATATCGAACCATCTTACCTAATGGTACCGCAGTTTTCATAGATTTATTGCTTCAGGAGGTCTCCGCGGGTGCCGCATGTAGTTCGTGCACAGGTTGTCGTATGATTGCATCATCGTGTGCATACTTTGTTCAGTATACAATATAAAACCTTGGGAACCCATCAAATATCTCACCCATTCCAGCCACTATTGTGACAGACCTTGCTATTACAGCTCCAATTTGGGGAGTCGTCAACAATTATCTTCTCTCAGAATTATGCAGGTCTCTGACGCGTCGTGTAAATGTCCCAGGGGCCAGGGATCAGGGAGAAATCTGGTTATCTGCATTGGTGCGCATTTTAACTACAGTTCCAGATGACGATGATTCAAGTTTGCAGATGGGACATCAAACAAATATTGTGATAAAGTAGGTCGTCCAATGCGCATGCATTCCGATTTTCTTGATAATAAATATCTGTACTCAGAACACCAATATCGTTGAACTATATAGCGAGATGGTTAAGGATGACAAACAATTGACGTACTACAATAGCGGTGTAGGAACATATGCTAAGGGCCACACACACATGATGGAGCAGGTCTCGAGTATCTTTGATCTGGCCTTTGCATTGTAAGTATCGTATATTTGACCTTTCACGGCTCGTGGTAACGGCAGTGAAGTAACATCAGCCGAACCATCATAGGCGCTTACAGATGGCTCTCAGACAAGTACCATCCTGGTGATAAGATCTTCCTATTTGGTAAGTTCCTTGGGCGTTTGTCGACTGTACTAAAATGCGAGTTCAGGATTTTCGAGAGGTGCATACCAAGTTCGTGTATTGGCAGGAATGATCCACCAGGTATCCACCAACTTTAATCCATGATCCATGATCTTTCTTAATCTTATGAAAGATGGGGCTCATATTACCCGGCAACATAGAACAGATCCCCTAGTGAGTATATTTGATGTTTGTTCTTGACTGACAAGCTGACGCCAGCAGTGCCTTCCAGCTCTACTGCGCCATCAATAGTGGAGAGGATAAGGACAAGGACCTTGCGGCAGGATTCAAATCGACGTTCTCGAGACAAGACGTAGTAATACATTTCATCGGCGTATGGTGAATATTATCCCTGAGTGTGAGCATACCAGCATAATTAACACCACATAGGGACACCGTTTCGTCTGTTGGTATCCAGAAGGAGAAGATTTTACCGTCCACCGATACATGCGATCACATTTGCTACTTCCGCCACGCACTTGCACTAGACGAGCGCAGGGTGAAATTCCTACCCGAGTATGTCTACGGAGGCATGAGCGATCGATCTAAATCCAAATCGGTGTCAACTCCCAAGGACGAACATGGTATTAAGGAGGTCTGGTTTGCTGGTAGTCATTCGGATGTGTAAGTATCTCCTGCACCAGGTGGCTAGCGTTTGACACCTTGTTCCAGCGGTGGTGTAAAAAGGGAGAAGGCAGACAAAAGGCTTACTTTTCGAGACATGCCTTTACTGTGGATGCGTGAAGAAGCTTTCGAGGCGGGGCTTCTGCTCAATCCTCCCAGGGTAGCTTTCACATCTGAAGACTTGAAGGAGCTCAAGATTACCAACTCGCTCACGCTCCTGTGGTGGCTACTCGAGATATTGCCTATCAGACATCTTCGCTACAACAACTCCAACCGGCACACGCAACTGTGAGTGGCAATGTTGCGCTATTCCGCTCACACACTGAGGATTTGTAGACCGCATGTTGGAAAAGGTCGCATCATCTTACCTGGCCAAAAGGTCCATGCATCAGTTCTATTTCGTCCCAATTACCGGTCGAAAGCAAGTTTCTGGAGAAATCTCCAGCAATGGCCCGAGGCGATCTACTTTCATGTTGGTACTGACGAGCAGGAGCGGTCGCAGTCACCACAAGACGCGTTGGCACACACCCATGCCTGGGAAGTTCCTTTCAAACGCTCGACTGCAGAAGCTCTCGTCGGTACGATTCATAAGAAGCACGTGCTTGATTATGTCGATCGCTTGGCCTTCATGTGTTCATTTGGTGAGATGTCAGACGATTTTGACATACTGACCTGATCTTATGGATTGTAGAACTCGGAGTTGAAGCGGTGCGGGAGGTGAATCCGCTTGAGACGCTAGAAGCCATACTTGGTATTCACGGCAAAAGTACTACGAATATTGAATACTCAGAAAACGAGAAGGGGATCTCTCCCCCGGCAAATTTCAAGGAGACCATATATAATGACATGGCCGAAGAAGAACATGATCCTCGAGTGCGCCTCAGTGCAGTCGTTGCGTACTGCGGACTCAGTATGTCTTATCTCTCCATTGCTGTCTTGACGAGCTCTCAGAAACCCACAGTCGAGAGGAAGGACAAGATCACGGAAGGCATACTAGACAGTCTTGATGTTCTCGCCCTGCTCAAAGATGTGGAACCAACGCACCAGGGCAGAGCCTGTGCAGCTCTTCCAGCTCTTTGCGGGATCAGAACACTAAGGAAGAAGCTCCTCAAAGAGGATCTTATTCATCGAATTCTCGAGCTCTGTCGGACGGCTGGCGAAAACCAACTGATTGCAATGAAGACACTGTCATACTTTGCCCAACACTTTGGTTAGTTGCATTGACCCTCTAAATCATTTCAACCCCTGATATGCGATCAAACTAAAGATGAAACATCTCACATCCTTTCACGACGACCCGATTTTATCAAAGAAATTCTTGTTATGTTGAAAGATAAATGTGAGTCTTCGCCTGTCAATCCGCCCTTCTTCCTCATTTACATCTCAGCCGCAATCGTTGTCGTTGCTGGGTTAAAGATCTTAGCAGCTGTGACCAGCAAAGGTCAGTCCCCTACATAGATTCACGGAAATCAGTACGTTCTGATATTTCGTGTTCAGGGAACATCCCGAAGGCCTTATCTACAATCAAACGTACAGAGATCGTCGAAAGGCTCAAGAGGTTGATAAAGCGTCGTGATTTCTTTGTCACTCCGGCTGCAGTAGCTGCATTATGCGAGATTTGCCAGAATGGTTCAAGTACTTTTTCAATTCCTGAGATCAAACGCTGATGCTCTTCCAAACATAGACAAATTCCGTAGGGTGGCTATAAAAAACGGGATTCTTATCACATTGATTGACCTGCTTGACTTCGATAAGCAAGGTTTGAGCGGTGGACCGCGTGGGTTGATGAAACTCGCTGGATTCGGTTCGTATCTGAAGCCATCTAAGAAGAGCCTGCTTACCGAATAACTTATTCTGTTACTCAGATGACGTGCGCAACGAGCTCGCACGGGGTACGCACATCGGCAAACTAGTTGGGTTCTCGAGAGACAACGCAGTGGAGAAGAGCAACGAGGCGACTGAGGAGCTCACAGAGCTATCAAAATACGGTGTGGTCTGTCAGATATTTGCTCCAGGAAAACTGATATTGTCTCAGCTGAACTCCGCAAAAAAATCATTGATAAAGGAGGCCTGGACAGCATAGTCGATAATTTGGCAAAACCAGACCACGCGTTATTTGCTGCGCATGCGCTTGTGGATCTCATGCAATATAGTGGGTGCTGCGAGGCATTTTTCAACAGTTTTGACTGAGCTACGTCACTTCAGACGACGCCAAGGAACGGATACAGAACACTGAAGTGGACCTGCATTTGCTGCAGATGGTCAAGGAACGCATCTTTGACGGAACGATCGGTCGGGAGGGCATAGATATCCTTGCAGAGATCTTCAAAAATGGTTTGGCAATTTGATATTTCCGCGCTCTATGGGTTCTCACGAGTTGTGCAGAACACTTGCGATCTATTATGTTAAAGCCAAATAATGAACCGTCACTCGATAACGGTTCTTGGAATTTCGGCGGCAAGAATGCACCTCGACGACTACTCAAGAAAGCGGCAAACTACGTCCTGAAGAAGACGATATACAGACTAGTCAAAAAGCCGATGGATGATTCCAATAAGCCCGAGTATCCACGAAATATTATTGGAATTTTGCGCAAGATGATCGAGGCCACTCAGCTCGACTCTGTTCAAAATAGCGCTATCAATTACCTGCGCATTATTGCAGATCATGGTTGGTTTACATGCTGCTGTTGAGAATTTACACTGATCAAGATACAGAGGACGCACGTCAGGAAATGATTGGTGCTGGAATAATAGAACCTCTTTTGTGGTGTCTTAAAGCCACGGGTGTGGACAACCGGGCTCTCAAAGATGTTTTAGAAATGATTGCGCGTAACGGTGAGAATTTCAAAACAACGCGTTGCATAACATGCTCATGAAAACCTCAGAGACGTTACGTAGTGAAATCGTAGAGAATGGCAAGATACTGGCTGAAATGCTCAGTAGTCATTATCCTGTCGAGATTCTCCGCGTGACCGACACGTTTACATCTTTATCGTCTTACGGTAAAAGCTCGCCTAACTCTAAGATTCAAGGCTGACAATACTTTCAGGAGAGATATGCCAGAAAGTTCGGGAGATGGGTGAGTATCAAAACCTGAAGAAGGACACATTGCACTACTTGGATCCACATCGCCACCCCCACAAACATGGTCGGTTGCTCTGCAACATCTTTTCTCGACGTGCTGAAGCCCGCTTCTAGACCAATACACCTCTGCATCCCAGGCCATCGAATCGATTATCGGGGCATATGACAGAACAACGCTCCAAGCCGATCCTCTCTTTTTTCTTTTTCTGTTCCTCATGTCTATTGGGGCATTCTACCCGCTACTTGCTAGCCCCTAGATCTGTATGACTTCCCCCACGAAATTTGTTAGTTACCCTGCAAACATCTGTTTTTGTCGTGCTGAAGTTACTTATAGATCGGTACACGATCTGACGTATGTGATGATGCAGTTGCAGAGCAGCCAGGATATTGACGAAGTACATTAGGTTACACTTTGTTTAGCTTACTGCATGAAATAATTATAGTTGACAGTCGTTAATGGTCAAGTATGAAATGCAATTGCCTAAATGGATCCTTGAGGACCTACACATCAGGTATAACGCGCAAGAGGCTCCGGGTAGACTTGATCGGTGGACAGCCTGCGCTCTACAAGATGAGTCCCAACCTATCTGCTGAACAACAAAGCAAAAGTACAAAAGAGACTACGAATCTTCCGTAAAAGAACTTCTCTTCCTCGGTCGCATCGACAACTCCGAGTCCTGCAGTGACTCAGTGGCCTTCGGTAATTCGGGAGCGATGATTTTGTTCGAGAGGGGGAAGAGCGCTGCAGCTACACTGGAAATGAATTTGTATGAGGTGTAGACTGCAGCGTCCAATACGTTGCGGAAGACAAGTAGAACCGGAACAGGCAGGCAGGATATAAGGGACGCGAATATGAAAAACGAAGTGGTAAACGCAACCACAACTCGCAAGGCTTGAGACAAGAAAGTGCGCAGAAGACCGAGTGTTGCACGAAGTATGGGAATGATCTGTATGATAGGTGGTTTTGTGCTGAGCTTTCCCGCTGCTGTCAGCAGCAAAATTGCGGTTACGGCAGACATGATATCGGAAGACTGTTCAGCTATCGACGCTCAGCAGTTGTATTGTTTCCTTGGGAGCTCGCCCAATGCATGTGCGCTATGACTAGGTTGGAAATTAGAACTATATCATGGTTGTACAGCATGCTGCAAGAGGTGAAGGGAGCAGGCCTCCGCGCAAGGGTAACAGGAAGGCGCAGGAGGTCGAAGTGGGCAACAGAAGACTGAGGTAGGTCGTGGCGGCAGGCAGGGCCAGGTTAGCGGAAGCACGAGGAAGGTCCTGGTTTGGCGTCCGTGGCAACAGCAGGATAATGGAAGGGGGCGACAGCGAGGCATGCAAGACTGCTTTATCATTGCCTGTAGTGAATCTCACGTCCGTGTCTAATGCTGGGCCTCTCTTTGATGAATAGGCAGCTGTCGCACAAGGCAGGAGTGACGTACTCTCAAAGGCTTCAACTGAGGCAGGCAATATAAGCGCAATGGAAAGCTGTGGGATGAACAATATTGGATGACATGCAACAATGGCATTCACGATTTTTCATTCGATAAATAATATGGCAGGGTAAGGCAAGGCATTCAAACGACCGCTATGTGACATCGGGCCCGGGAGAGGCGACAAGACGCGGTGGTACATGGTACAAGCTCGGATCCGGATGTTGAACAGTTGAGCATGAGATTACTGAGGCTGACGAAGTGTGATTTCTGTTCGACTAAGCCCTCCACTAACGTGGGAGTCGGGGATGGGAGTCTCTATAGATGGATGTCAAAATATTACAAAATGCTCTTCCCTGGGTAGGTCATCCTGTCTTCGTCTTCAGATCCCTCCACAATGTAGTAAACAAAACAGCCCCAATACCGACCATAGCAATCTCCAATCCCACAAAGTTCAACATCCCCACTGAAACACCCGAACCACCCCAGATTGCGCCCGTAACACGACCAGTATAATTGCTGCATTGAATTGCCATCGAAGTACGGCTGTTCCACTCGGGTGGGAGCTGCTTGCTGAGTAGGCTAAGGGTCACGGTGGTCGCAAGGTTAAAACCGAGCGCCACGGTCCACCAACATGCAAATAGTGAGCCGTAATTGACCTTGCCGGTGCGAAGGATGGAAAGAAAAACGATAAGCCCTGCAAGGCCGAGAATTGTACCGAATGCGAGGAGTTTGCGATCTTGTGTGCGACGTGCAGCTAAGAGGTTGAAGAGGAGGAAAGGGAAACTTGTTATTCCGCCGAGAGCGAT
>MU177893.1:1110314-1156408 GCA_016695465.1 Suillus americanus
TTGAGTTTGAGAACCCGATGTTGTACAACACGCCACCAAGAAATGGGCCAAGGCTCATGCCCAAGCATTGACCGATAACCAACCAGCTAGCAAGTGTTGTTCTCCGTCTGATGCCAACAATTCGGGAGTCCGTGCAGTACCGTTTGCAGTACATGAACATGGAAAATGCAACCCCGTTGAGGCAACGGCCGATCAGGACCAGATATAAGAAGTTGGCCCGGAAAGCCAAAGCGTAGGCAACGTGGCCTAGAATGGCGAAGCAGCAACTAACATGAAGGGGCATTTTGTACAACCCTAAGAACAGGATGAAAGAACAAATATTAAAATACGGTCCAAGGAGAGGAAGACATTCCCTAAACGTACCTTTATCATACTTTGTCAAGGGAATCAAAGAAAGTCCAGCAAAAGCCGTCGGGATGCCGATGACAATTC
Source organism: Suillus americanus (assembly GCA_016695465.1). Classification (NCBI taxonomy): domain Eukaryota; kingdom Fungi; phylum Basidiomycota; class Agaricomycetes; order Boletales; family Suillaceae; genus Suillus; species Suillus americanus. The sequence goes on from MU177893.1 coordinate 1,110,747, forward strand.
CAGAGAAAGTAGCATTTCCTCCCAGGTACTCTGCATATCTGTTTGACGATGAAACGACGATGAAAAACGAGACCTATGAAGGCCGAAGCAATGAGTGACAGTTACACAGTGCTTAACGTCAATGTCTTACTTGAAGAAGGATATTCATTGAAATCATGATGACCAGAGACGCCGTGTTCGGAAGCTTGTATTCCTCTTCATCATGATTGTCGCCCGTCTCATGGCGAGACGAGAATGGATTGATTTGGTTCAGTAGTCGTTTGAGGTCCGTCATCCGCCAGTCGAGATAAAGAGATTTAAGTTGGATGAGAGCCTTGATCACGGGTATTAATATGATTGCGAGTCATAATTATGGCGTAAGGGTTAAGTCATGGGTTGCGCGTAACAGCCCGAGAGACTCGGAGAGAGGAAGACGGTTCCTTCTGGTGAGAAAAGCACAAGTCCCAGGCATAAACAAGCTCCTCCTCCGAGCTGAGCTATAGGCCTGTTAACTTCACGGCGAGGTTCCTGCTGGATAATTAGAATCAGATTGCATGTTTCTATATGCAACAAACAAATAAGCCTAGTGACTCTGAATGTATCTGGCCGAGTGGCTTGAAAACAAGTTATTTACTAACGACTGCCGTAAATTTGAAGCTTTGAAGTCCGACCTAGTTGATTGCATTATATTCAAAGGGCTCTATAGTGAAAAGCGCCAGACAATGTTCTTTCCCTAGGCACGTCATCCGTTCTTCGTCTTCAAATCCCTCCACAATATGATAAACAAAACAGCCCCAATACCAACCATAGCAATCTCCAATCCCACAAAGTTCAACATCCCCACTGAAACGCCCGAACCACCCCAGATTGCGCCCGTAACACGACCAGTATAATTACTGCATTGGATAACGATCGAAGCGCATCCGTTCCACTGGGGCGGGAGCTGTTTGCTGAGGAGACTAAGGGTAATTGCAGTTGCAATATTAAACCCGAACGCCACGGTGCACCAACATGCAAACAGTGAGCTGTAATTGACTGTGTTGGTGTAAAGGATGGAAAGAAAAGTTGTAAGCCCTGCAAGGCCGACAATCGTCCCGAAAGCGAGGAGTTTGCGATCTTGTATCCGACGCGCAGCTAGGATGTTGGCGAGGAGGAAGGGAAAGCATATTATTGCGCCGAGAGCGATGAAATTTCCTGCATCAAACGGAGACCAGCGGAGGTTTGCAGTGGCAGCTCCAAATACAGGCAAGTTGGCTTCCCAGGAGCCTAAGACAAAGAAGCAGACCATCGAGAACCAGCACATGCATATCATGACGCCCCACTGGGGCAATGTGATCAGCGAGAGCTGTGCTCTGAATGATTCGTCAATGGGCGAGGGAGGGCTTGTGGCAGGTGTTGATGAATAGTTCGGACAAGGCTCTATCTCGAGACCTTTCGCTACGGGGAGAGACAACTCCATCATGGTCATGGGTGGTGGTTGAGGGATGTCCTCAAAATATTGTGTCACCAAGACCCAGAAGCCAGCATAGATTCCAGCCATAATCCAACCCGGACTTGTATAACCGTTGAAGATTGAGTTCGAGAACCCGATCTTATACAAAAATCCACCAAGGAATGGGCCAAGGCTCAGGCCCAAACCTTGGCAGACAACCTGCCAGCCAGCGAGGGTCGTTCTTCGTCTGATTCCAATAATTCGAGGGTCCGTGCAGTACCGCTTGCAGTACATGAACATAGTAAATGATACACCGGTAAGGCACCGGCCAATCAGAATCAGGTATAAGAAGTTGGCCCGAAACGCAACAGCGTAGGCGACGTGACCCACAATGGCAAAGCAGCAACTGACGTGAAGGGGCATTTTGTACAACCCTATGACAGGACGGGGTTTAAAAAGCATCCAGCGCGAGGAAGAGACCTGGATGTACCTTTATCGTACTGCGTCAAAGGGATCAAAGAAAGTACAGCGAAGCCAGTTGGTATGCCGATGACAATACCAGAGAAAGTAGCATTCCCCCCCAAGTACTCTGCATATTCGTTTGCTGATGAAACGATGATGAAAAATGATACCTATATGGGCCGGAGCAGACTATGTGAGTGAACTTTGTAACGTCCCATGCAGATGTCTTACTTGAAGAAGGAAATTCATTACCAGCATGATGACTAGGGACGCCATGCTTGGAAGCTTGAATTCTTCTTCATCATCGATTGTTTCCTGATGAGACGAGAACGGGTTGAATGTGGTTAGTAAATCCTTGAGGGTCATGTCATGAACAAACTAGTCGAGGGGACCAAGACAACGAGCCGGTTCAACACGAAAAATACGCCATAAGTCCTTGTATAATCACTAATATGACCGCAAGCCCTTGCGACAGCATTGTGATACGTGGCACTGAGTTAGGCCACAATAATACTGGGTTGCCTTGCGCCCAAGCTTGACAGCAGACCGCTCTGGTCTCCAGCTGTGGTGGGAATAACAAAGGACAATTGAATATAATTTTTTTTTGAGTATAAATGGATATTGAGAGATGAAACTGACTTCCTTCGTCCGTGGTCCGCCTAGGGAAGGAACTTGGACTGTGACTTCCGGTAGTGCCGATTCATAAAACGCAACTGTGGAACGCTCAGCTACTCGCGGCACTCATATTATGCGTTACGTTATACAGTCGGATTCGTTCATATTACAGTAATAGGTGCTGGATAACTGTTACATTAGGTTTCATTGCTTCGGGCTATGGTGGAACTGAATACAAAATAATAAGTGGATCCCGATGTGATGATCAAGCAAAAAGTGAGACGTACAATGTCGCGCAGCTGAGATTGCGCGTCGTTAAATTGCTTTTCGAGATATTTTGCCTGACACATCATAGGTTGAGTTCATCCTTGCATGACGACTGAGCGACCTACCTTCTTGTTCAAATTATTGATGTCATCTGTCAGCTCCTTCTCCTGGGTTTTGAATTCTTGCTCCATCGTTTTCCGGGGAACCATCAAAAACCTTTGACGAGTTGAACATTGGTTCCGTTGTAGAACCCATCTAAACGCACATTTTGCCAACGCCCTTGTACAAGTTGACATCTCCTTCGATGCTTTGGATCTCATCAATGGTAAGCTGGAGAATTCTCCGCTCTCGATCTTTTGAGGCAGATTGCTGTCTAGAAATATTAAGAGCACGCTGTGACTGGACAGCGGTCTGTTGAATCTGGACCAGGATCTGCCGAATGGCCAGTCAAGTAATCTGATAGTACACGAGGAATTTTAATCATAAACACACCTTTCGTAGCGTGTCATCCGGCAGGGTAGACATTGTGGTAGTGACAGAACTCAGCTGCGCTCCATGATCGTCGAGCCCTCATCTCAAGTAAGGAAGTTTAGAGCTGGACCGGAGTTCCAAATTTATTCTCACTTGAACGCGTCCGTTGAACCTACACCCCGTCTAGGCATTAAAATCACTCCTCTACCATGGCTTCCTTCGAGGATTATGATGAGTTTGGCAACTATATTGGCGCGGACTTGGGCTCGGATGAAGAAGAGGAAGAAGTTCTGCAGCAGGACTTTCGCCATGTACCCCAACAGCAGTCCGCAACATTGGAGGGATACGATGAAGAGCCTATGCCGCCTGCGGAGGGTGCACTGATGGAGATTGATGGTCTGTGATGAAGCATATTCTCTGTATGTATCTCATGGAACCTTGCAGAGCCCGTCCATAATGCTGTTGTTCTGCATGAGGACAAGCAATACTATCCATCAGCAGAGGATGTTTACGGCCCAGACGTAGAGACTCTCGTCCAGGAAGAAGATGCCCAGCCGCTTTCGGAGCCCATCGTTGCTCCTATAAAAGTGCGAAAATGGACGGTGGAGGAGAAGGACATGCCACAGACGCGCTTTGACAAGGGGTGCGCACCTCTTGAGAATTTACGCGGCTTACACTGAACAGAGATGTAGTTTTTTGCTGAATATGATGTCCTTCCCGGAGATGATTCGCAATGTCGCCGTGGTGGGCCACTTGCACCACGGAAAAACCGCGCTCATGGATATGCTGGTTTTCGAGACGCATAAACTCGCATGGGATGCGGATAAACCGGTTTGTGAGTTGAGTTCTCTACGCTGCAACGACTTATGTTTGGTTCACCCAGACAAGATATACGGATACTCATGTTTTGTCGCGAGAGCGAGAAATCTCTATCAAGTCTTCGCCAATGTCTCTCATCCTGTCTACGACAAGCGGCAAGTCACATCTGGTGCACCTTATTGATACTCCGGGACACGTGAATTTTGTCGATGAAGTTGCTTCTGCAATACGCCTTGTCGATGGAATTCTGCTGGTCGTAGATGTCGTCGAAGGGGTCAGCAGTTCTATTCGCGCTACGCGTAACAGCGAATTAACGAATTGAACCGCTGAAACAGATGATGGTCAATACTGAAGCAATCATTCGACATGCCCTACAAGAAGGCGTCAAAATCACTCTTGTTGTGAACAAAATCGACAGGCTTATCCTGGAATTACGTATCAAGCCTGCAGACGCCTACTATAAAATCAAGCATACAATTGAAGAAATCAACACTTTTATCAGGTTTATACCTATCCTATACTTGTTAATTCTCATTGGCTTAGAAGTCTCCACAGTGGGATTGATCCAGACCCGGAACTACGACTCAGTCCTGAAAATGGAAATGTTGTGTTCGCCAGTACCGACATGAGTTGGTGCTTCACTCTTCGTTCCTTCGCCCAAATGTATGCGGACACATTTGGTTCCCTCGACGTTGCAGCATTCGCCGACCGCCTTTGGGGCGATATATACTTTAACGCAGAGACACGGAAGTTCACCAGGAAAGCTGCGGACCCCGAGCAATCCCGCACATTCGTGCACTTCATCCTTGATCCCTTGTATAAGCTCTATAGCCATGTGCTGAGCGAGGATACGGAAGACCTGAAAAGTACCCTTGCATCGCTGAACATATCTCTGAAGCCAATCATGTACAAGATGGATGTAAGGCCTCTGCTGAAGGCTATTTTGGACCAGTTCTTTGGACCTGCCACTGGACTAGTTGATATGATTGCGGAGCATATTCCGTCACCTTTGCAAGGAGCAGCCAGCAAGGTATGGGTTTTCCAGTACTTTTGATTAGTCGAATTGAGTCTGGTATAGGTCGAGCGGACATACACTGGCCCACAAACTTCTGAGATCGCTGTAGCAATGAAAGCTTGCGATACTGAAGCGCCCGTAATGGTTCAGATCACGAAGTTGTATCACACAACAGATGCCCAGTCATTTAGGGCCTTCGGTCGCGTCATGAGTGGTACCCTTAGGAAGGGCGCACCGATCAAAGTACTTGGTGAGGGGTACTCACCAGAAGATGAGGAAGACATGGCGAGGGCTACCGTAGAAGACATGTGGATAGGCGAAGCTCGGTAAGCTCCTTGCATTCAATATCACTCCAATCGAGTAAGCCTTTTCCTCTTAGATACTTTATCCCGGCGGATGAGGTTCCCGCAGGCAACCTCGTCCTTATTGCAGGAGTCGACGCATCCATTTCCAAGACCGCCACTCTCGCTGACCCATCCATTGATGATGATCTCTACATTTTCCGGCCTATTAAGCACATGACAGAGTCGGTGCTTAAAATTGCCATTGAACCAATAGCGCCGTCTGAGTTGCCCAAGATGTTGTCTGGCCTACGAAGCATCAACAAGAGCTACCCCCTCGCTGCCACGAAGGTCGAGGAAAGCGGTGAACATGTGCTCATTGGCACAGGCGAATTATATCTGGACTGTGTCATGCATGACCTTCGGAGGCTATTTGCCGAGATCGAGATTAAGGTGTCTGATCCAGTCACCAAATTCTGTGAAACTGTATTGGAGACGAGTGCACTAAAGTGCTATGCGGATACGCCAAATAAGAAGTAGGTATCGATATACATGACTTATTTCCTCTCTAATGGACTATAGGAACAAACTCACCATGATTGCGGAGCCTTTGGAAAGAGGTATTGCTGAAGATATTGAACGGGGGAGGGTCAACATACGGATGACCCCGAAGGAACGTGGTACATTCTTCCAGGATAAATACCAATGGGATTTATTGGCGTCAAGGTCAATATGGGCGTTTGGTCCCGATGATAGCGGGCCGAACATCTTACTCGATGATACCTTGCCCTCTCAGGTCAGGTCTGCTGGCCTCCCACTGCTTCATTTTGCTCATTGTTGGAATGCAGGTTGATAAAAAATTGCTTGGAGCTGTGAAGGAGCATATCAAGCAAGGCTTCCAGTGGGGAGCTCGCGAGGGTCCTTTGTGCGATGAACGTGCGTATTAGTTGTGGCGTGACTTTATCATACTCTCACAATACTTATTGCGACAGCTATGCGCAATGTGAAGTTCCGGATACTGGATGCAAGTCTAGCTCAAGAGCCAATCTTCCGTGGTGGTGGACAGATTGTCCCTACTGCACGCCGTGTGTGCTACTCATCGTTTTTGATGGTGAGGTTCCTATCATTTGTACCGCTGTGGTTATTAATGGGTTAGTAGGCCACGCCACGCCTCATGGAGCCAATTTACTACGTTGAAGTGCAGGCGCCAGCTGACTGTATATCAGCTGTATATACTGTTCTAGCCCGACGCCGGGGGCATGTTACGCAAGACATCCCCAAAGCTGGCTCGCCGTTATATACAGTCAAAGCTTTAATTCCTGTGATAGACGCAAATGGGTTCGAGGCTGACCTTCGAACTGCCACGCAAGGTCAGGCGTTCTGCTTGCAGGTGTTCGATCACTGGTCGATAGTTCCTGGTAAGTGCATGCACAGTCCCCTATCAAAGCAGCTATATTAATTGCGTATAGGTGATCCCACTGACACGAGCATCAAACTTCGGCCATTGGAGCCTGCATCAGGACAAGCATTGGCTCGGGATCTGGTGTTGAAGACGCGGCGGCGCAAGGGCCTGGGTGATCAGATTGCCGTGTCCAAGTACTTGGACGATGAGTTTGTGGTGAGTACTACTCGTTACGACAATGAAACCTACATTTGCTAATGAATGAAAATAGTTGGCGCTGTCTGCGTCTGGGCATGCTGATTTACTTGGGTAGTGTACCTGTATCGCGTATGTATGTAACGTAGCTAGTATCGATCTTATCATTTGAGTGAAAATGAACTGCAGCAGACGCGAGTTGAGCGCGAGTAAGTAATTGGAATGTCAAAGAATGTCATTGGGCGTGGGAGAGCATACGTGGCAGGAGTTAGCCGGGAAGGATAAGAGCTTGCTGGTTGGTTTGTGCTTGGCTACACTTCATACCGTCATCGCTCGTTTTCGATTTTCTACTGTCTCTGGTCCTTCGTATTCTTAAAATGCGAAGCGTAGCGCTTTCCGTTATCCTCGTTGCAGTCGCTGCAAGCGCGTCAGCGTCAGAGGACTCAAAACCTGTATTCAAGGTTCGTTCATGTTTATTGCATACGTGTCCATGACGCCATACATGCAACCCGGTACTCTGAACTCACAACTGACCCTTCATCTGTAGGCAACAGAGATCAAAGCTCCTTTCATTGAGCAATTTACTGCCGACTACTCTGAACGCTGGACACCTTCGGAGGCAACCAAGAAGACACCAGTCGGCGGTGAGATATTCTCCTACGTCGGCAAATGGGAGGTCGAAGAACCCGAGACACCCCTCATTGAGGGCGAGAAGGGCCTCGTTGCCAAATCCAAGGCCGCTCACCACGCTATCTCTGCACCTTTCGCTGCCCCTGTCGACTTCAAAGACAAGCCCCTCGTTGTCCAGTATGAGGTCAAGTACCAGAAGGGTGGCAATTGTGGCGGTGGTTACATCAAACTTCTTGAGGATGGCTTCCAGACCAGCGGGAAGGAATTCTCAGATACCACCCCTTGGGTTGTGATGTTCGGACCTGACAACACTTGCCCTGGTACTAAGGTGAAGCATTCATTGTTCGATTGTCATATTTCTCTGACAATGTTTTCTGTAATGTAGCTGCACTTCATCTTCCGCCACAAGAACCCAATTACCGGTGAATTCGAGGAGAAGCACCTTTCCGTCCCTCCAAAGCCCACCTTTGGCAAGAACACCAACCTTTACACCCTCATTGTCAAGTAAATTTTATTTTTTATCCTTTCCCGACCGAAACTCATGTGTATATCTAGCCCTGACAACACATATGATGTACTTTTCAATAAAGAAAGTCAGCGCACGGGCAGCCTCCTTGAGGACTTCACTCCTCCCGTCAACCCTGCGAAGGAGATTGACGACCCCGAAGATAAGAAGCCTGAAGACTGGGTTAACGAGAAGAGAATCAGTGATCCCGACGCTGTGAAGGTACGCTCGCCCCTTGTAAGGTCGAGCTAAGGCGTTTATGTTGCTGCGCAGCCTGCAGACTGGGATGAGACTGAGCCGTACGAGATCCCTGATGAGGATGCAGTGAAACCTGAGGGCTGGTTGGATGATGCACCCGCGAGTATTCCTGATCCGGATGCCGAGAAGCCCGAAGAGTGGGATGATGAGGAAGATGGTGACTGGATCGCGCCCACGGTCCCCAACCCGGCTTGTGACGAGGCTCCTGGTTGCGGTGAATGGAAACGCCCCTACAAGGCCAACCCTGCGTACAAGGGCAAGTGGTATGCGCCCATGATTGATAACCCTGCCTACATCGGCGAGTGGGCCCCGCGCAAGATCCTAAACCCTGACTTCTTTGAGGATCTAGAGCCAGTCAAGCACCTAAACAATATTGTTCGTGTTTCTATTTCATTCCCCTCGTACTAGCCTTGACTGATGCGCTCAGGGTGGTGTTGGTATCGAACTTTGGACCATGACTGAGGACATTCTGTTCAACAACATATACGTCGGGCACTCTGTTGACGACGCGATGTCTCTGGCCGCGGAGACCTACGATGTCAAGAAGTCCATCGAGGCGGCTCTCTCTGCTCAGAAGGATGTCGATGATGAAGGCGACTACTACATCCCCCCCTTCTTGGAGGATCCTATTTCCCATATCCGTGGTAAAATTGCTCAGTTCCTTGACGCTGTTCGGGAGGACCCCTTATCAGCCATCCAAACCTACCCGGAGACCGGTGTTGGTATCGCTGGTGTCGCCTTCACACTTTTCGGCATGCTTGCTGTTCTATTTGGTGTCGTTGGCTCGCAACAAAAGAAACCTGTTGCCAAGGTTTGTGCTACATATTGCCAGGACCCCCTTGCTGAATTTTATCATCACCAGGCAAAGAAGACAGACACCTCTACCCCCGATGACAAACAAAAGACTGACAGCACACCCGTTGCACCTGCAGGAGGCGAGAAGAAGGACGCAGGCCCTGTCAAGAAACGCAAGTAGATGCGATGTGATTGTTCTTTGCGTGAGCGAAGCTTTCCCGATACGAGGGGGCCGTAAGGATATGCGTGCCCAGCGCTACCTTTATAATTTACCAGTATTGATTTTGTTCATCGTTTGCCTGCTCGGGCTCGGGGAAGTAAAATGTATGGACTGCCATATTATTGTTATTGTAAAATGGTCGCTCGTTATCCATTTCAGCATTCATCAGAACCAAATATCACAATACGTGGTATCTGAGTACCAAAACAACGAGGTTCTATAGAGTTTAGACGATCTGCTGCGTATCATTACTCACAATCAGAGGGCGCCTGGAAAATTGTCCAGCACCGGTGCAGACAAGCATACGGAGCGGAACGTGCCTTCGGTAATCCATTAATGACATGTGTGTTTGTGTACGTTTATTTACCAAAAGGTTTGGATCCTAATAGTTGCAAACAACCCTCAACTTAACGTGCACGGTGTTTACGGTTGTTATTCTTCTACCTCATAGTAGTTACCCACCGCAATTTCAAAAGTGCCAACTGGCAGTCAGCCCGGACTCCCGGAGAACGAGCTGACTTTAATTAATAGTTTTATTTTCTAGATTTCCAGCGCCTCATTTAGGCCGCTTGATGCAGAGCGTCTGAACCACGGTCTGATCAGTGGATGTCATTAGCTTCATTGAAAGCAGATTCTCGGATGTATCTGTCCTCCGTTCCTACCATTCCGGAGGTGTTGCATGGGACGAAGATTTTCTGCGACAGTCTCGCGTTCGTCTTCGACAAGAACTTCGAATTTCGGAAGGGGATCATGAATCATCCGTCATATAGACGTGTCTTCGCCTACCAGCTGTTTATTTTCCCCTAACTGCCGTTCTGTCGTCATGTGGTTAGGGTCATGTACTCGCTTGTTCGCAACTCCAACTTCCACCTGCTAACAATACAACTTCAATGCGTCTTTAATATTGCAGTCTTCACGCTTGCGTGCCGTATGTGGGGCTTCCCTTGTGCCGCTGCTGTACGGCATCTATCTTGCTTCCCGGAGGACCAAAGCCATGGCTCTGGTCACGAGCCAGCACATAGACGCGCGCTTACTACCTACTGCCATGTGGATATAGAACGATGAAGGCGCGCTTATCGCCGGTTCGGTCTGAAATAATCATCCCTCGATGAACACAAATTGGAATCAATAAAATCATCCTGGCAATCAAACGTTTCCGTTTGTCATCTCTCTCCGTGTCTGCCGCCATACCCCACATACACAACTGTCAACCCCGCGTTAAGATAACAGAACATATGTAATATCTCTGTATTATTACTCTCCGCCAGACCGGGGGTCAAGAACGGATCGTTTGCACAGCAGCCACAGTCTTGTCTTTTGTTCCACCAGCGATGATATAGCACCGATGAGTTCACAGCCTGCTTTGACATTATTCTTGGACCTCGGAACTTCTCGTGTAATCCTATCTGTGCCACCGTGTCCGTTCTGTCATCGTTTGTGTTCTCTCGGAGAGTGAACGCATCCGAGAGTGGACACAGTATCAAAGCCATGGTTCAAGGACCTCGGCCTGTCATCTAGTCCAACACAGTGGCTCGTGAGGGTCAGATCGAGCAAGCTCGATGATCAATTTACGTTCCATCGTCCACGGTGCGAACTTCTGCGAGTTACGCTAGCAAAGACTCGTAAGTGATCGATACGCCAAAGCTGTTTTGTAAATTTTTACTTGACAGATGTGGCGCAGCGTCTAGTGAACTATCCCCCTTTGAATGAAAACTCTTGTTCAGACGGGCACTGCCAACTGATGCCTACAAGCTCACGAGGGGATTTATACAAGCAGTCCTACCTCATGTTTTTGACCAGCGGAAACCCAGTTTCACCTGAACAACAGACACTCTTACAAGTCCAAATCTCAAGTCATTCATCATGAATCGTGCGTCACTCTTTCATTCGAGGCAGCCATGCCACTGCCTAAATTTTGCTGACCATTCACGATGAATAGACTTCGCTTTGCGTCTTAACAACTTCCTCCAGGGTCGTTATGGCACGGCCTTCGCCACTCACTTCAAGTACGAGGACACAAGTAGCGGCCCGCAGAACCTTGCCGTGTGGACGGGCACTTATTTCAGTGCGTAGTTCTTCATAAATTCCCCGACGTATTGTTTGCTTATTGTGTGCATGCAGTCAACGACATGAAATACGGTGAAGGGTCGGCGTCAACCAAGAAGGCTGCGAAAGAGGCAGCCGCTCAGAAAACCATCGAAATGTTAGAGGCAGAGGGGAATGACGTCCCCCCTAGCTGATCCCTAAATGTCTGCAACTCGTTTCTTGATACCTGACGCTGCGGAGGCTAGACGAATGTATGGCAGTCTAGTATGCTGCCGGGCTGGGATGATTTTGTATCATAGAGTCGAAATGATCCGCAACGGGCATAGAATTTTCGATGACTATGTAGTAGTACTCGTGTCTCCATATTTTGTACGTCCGTCGTTCTTGTGTATTGCCCCTTTGTGGAATGCCTGCGCTATAATTAATTAAGCCCGCGAAATTGAATTGGAACCCCGGGCTCGGGGTTTTTTCACACGAGTTTAAAACTCGCAGTCTAGAAAACGGCCTCGGTGCAAGTGTGACTTCCTTCGGTGTTGCTTCACTTCTCTAGATCTCCGGGTGCGGAGCCATATGACAGAATGAATAAGTAGCTTGGGACCCTCGCAAGCTAACAGCCATAAATAAACGATTCAGCTACGCTATGATCGTGAGGTAGTGTAAACTCCAGTCGCTAAGCGCGACCGAACAATCGACTTCCCTTGGCCCATTGAGTCACAATCAGAAGAAAAATCTTTATGCCAGACATCTACAAGGAACCCCGAGTCGCGCACAGCAAGTTTATGGTGCATATCGTCATTGACTGTAGCTACCAGGCCTCTGCGTACATAGCCTCCTTGTTCGCCACGACGAGATTCACCCGACTCGGAGCTCTACGTCCGTCGATCGTCATTAATTCATTGATGACGCTATGTCATCGTTCGTGCATTCCAGCTCAACTTGTTGCCGTAAGTAATGCGCCTATTAGTTGTCGGGTGGGCGAACCATAAGTTTAAAGTTGACGCGTCCTCCTCATCGCAGATATCATCACGGTCACAACGATTCGATGGAAATGAGACGGAACCGTCAGTGTTGTCCAGACACTATTGCAAAAGTGTATGCCATGCCATGTGATTCATGCCGACACATTTTACTGAAGGCAATACGCAAGAATGAATGCCATGTGCCATGTTGGGTATTTTGATTATTTGAATTGGTCATTGTCATGCACGTTCAGCACCACCACAAGTAACATTAAATGAACAGTTAGATTCAAGAGTAGTGTGCGATTCCATAGAGTACAAAATAATGTATGTAGTTAGTGCAAAATCATATGCCATAGTGATTAGGAGACAGCAGAGAACAGAACATAGGGGGGATAGAATCTATAGATAGTTGGTAGCAAAAGTGAAATGTGGGATGAACGCTACATCTCGTGGTCCATAAGGGGTGGACCGGGGGAGAGAGATGCAGTAATGTATTCAAGTCGATCATACGCGTAGGGATCTACGTTATAAAGAAAGGCAGGATACTGGAGAGTCAGAAAGCGCAAGTGCGGGATCCGCGTCCTCTGTATCATCAACCCACTTCCAAAAGTCAAGGTCGCTGGAGAAAGAAGGTACGGGTATGGTCACCGCAAGGTCCTTTATTTCATTAATCCACCTCAAAATATCGACGTCTCCGCCGACGTCTGCGAGTGTAATCCCTCGTACTTGAGATGGGGGCAATGAAGAGTCGACGAGAGGAGGTGCGGGATCCGCAGAGTCTTCTTTATCATTAATCCACCTCCAGAAAACAACGTCTCCGCAGACCTCTGCAAGTGTTATCTCTCGTACTTGAGATGAAGGAGGCACGGGTTCCACCAAAACAGGGTCCTCAATCTCATTAGTGGCCCAAAAATCGGGGTCTTGGCTGTTTTCGGCGTCCTCTGTCAGCAGGGTCTCTGGTGACGGAGGCAATGGAGAGTTGGAGAGAGGAGGTGCGGGATCCGCAGGGTCCTCTTTCTGATTAATCCACTTCCAAAATTCAAGGTCTCCGCTGGCCTCTGCAAGTGTTATCTCTCGTACTTGAGATGGGGGAAGCGTTGGTTCCACTAAAGCAGCGACCTCTATCTCAAGAGACGTGCCTAAATCAGCGTTTGTGGCGCACACCTTGCGTCGCTTGACTTTGCTGTCGTCTGCAACGCGCTCTTCACTGGCACGCTTTTTACTCACCGATAAATTAGTGGGAGCAGAGACTGTGATAGGGGGCACGGATGGGTGTTGTGGGGGAGGAGCAGCCGCAGTGAGTGGCGGGTATGGACCAACACAAGTGGCGTGTGAGATGTTGATTGCTGCAGGGGGGTAATAATCATTTCGTCCCGCTTGAAACGCGTGACGCGCAACTCCAGGACCCACACCAGATGAAGGTGCGACAGCCGCGTGTGGGGGAGCGGTACCGTGCGTCCCATTACGTGGTACGCCACTGTGTGGGTAGTAAGGGTGTGCGGTGGCGTAGCCTGGATGAGGAATGTATGCGGGCTGGGGCCAGGGAAATTGACTCATATACATGCCAGTGTGTGGCATATATTGTGTTACATTGGAATAATTGGAACCGTGCGATGAGGAGGCGTGAGTGGTGAATTGGGTCATCTGGAGTTCAGAAGTAGATGTAGTTAGGAAACGTAGGTATTGAGGCTGGGGATACGGGTACCTGAGCTAGCAGATAATTGATTCAGATGTTAAAGAGATGTGTATGCGTTCGCAGTGTTAGTGGAAGTAGGTGCGGTGGGTAAGGGATAGAGAACGAAGCCACAGTATTTGTATTTGTCGAGCGCCGCTTTGAAAGAGTCCTCAAGTTGTGTTTCCACTGCAGGGACCTTCCTTTCAGCGAACATTTCCTGTGGACCACCATTGTTCACTAAATGGGACAGTGGTCCTGTTGCTCAATAAATTTAGTTTTGCATCCACACTTGAGTTGTTCATTCTTACGGCGAGTCCACGATGTAAAAACGAGAAGTGCACTTTGGATGCATTGTGGAGGGTAATCTTGTCCTTCTTTTCGGCGAGCTGCTGGTGAAGATTGTTGATACCATTCATGACTGTTTGCAGGCCTGAGATCTCGTGAACAACTGCATCTAGCTGTTGCTGGAGTTCAGTTATGATGACGGTCCTATCTTTGAGCTCGACGGCGGGGTTGTTCGCATCAGGGGAACCGGCTTCAGAGTATGGGGTTTCGAGGTCTGGAATCTGGTCATCATCAGTGAAACAACATCTGGCGTATACATTGGAAGAGACGTACGGGGACTTGAGTTGGACGTGCGAGCTGAAGCGAATGAACATTATTATTCACAGACGAGAGTGCCTAAGAAACTTGGTACTTACGATGTCTTGCAGAGCACGAATGATGTCCGACACCAGGGAGGAATTTGCCTTTGGTTTGGTTTCTGTCCCCTCGGTTTCTTGTATGTTGTCTGTTGACGCGGTAGTAGTCCTAGTCGCAGGCATACTCAAGAGGAGTGACGCTTGGAGCAAAATATTGGATCACGTGGCTGATCCAAGCGGGTTCGTTTTAGGCGCTTAGGTCCTCTTCGCTCCTGACCGATCCTTGGAATCGGTATGATGCCAGACTCTATGCACAAAGTACTATCCGGTTGCTCTATCTGATCAATATGGGTTTCTGTGTCTGTCAGGCTTGGGACGGCTTTTCTTTAATGGAGGGCAAAGTTTCTCCTTTCACGGGCCCAAAATTCATTCACAGGTGCTTCCAATCCCGTCATTACTTGTGAACTGCTAAACTGGAGAGCGTATATTATCACCACATTTTCATTGTTACCTTCCATTCCAATTCCTTCTCCGTTCTTTCTTCGTACAACGGTTCAACCAATCCCTTCCCTTGTCTTTATACACCCACTCTTCACACCCTCGATCCCTATCTTTCGACAACCGCCCACATTTATACGACTGCCCTCGTTACTATACATGCCGATTGTGTCTTAATTGAGAACAATGTATGTATGTGCTTTTGGTCCCATCTGTACTAATCAGCATGTACACGAATTAAAGGAAATGTCGCAGTTACTCGCTTGTGTTTGACATAACAAAAAGAACAGCCGTCCCTCCTTCTACTTGGTCCGCAGGCACAGGGGAGACTAACTCTCAGTAGGGATGATATCCATTCCTGCCTTGGTTGACATATGAAGTAAAGTAGGCAAGGGTTTCATCAGTGAAATACTGTAGTACACACACTGCACAGAATACGGTATTCCTCGAAAAAGCTCGAGCTCTCGTATTTCAATGATGACATTTAATTCAACAGTCCCTCCGCATCGCTGGTCCGATTTACGAAGCGCGATAGGTCTCGTTATCAAATTGCTTGGTTGCACTCTATCAGAAAGGTTATAGATGGACAATAATATCATTGGTAAATGCCACTAACAGACAACTCACCGGTGCACGGCCCCTCTATCATCAGATCTGCCAGCGCACACACCTCAACGCGTAATCCAATGAACCGCTTTCCTCTCCCAAAGTCGGTCGGATCCTTGGTTTAGGGAGCGATCATCGATTGCTCCATGCGCACTGCAGCACTTATCTTTTCGATGTCTTCATCGGGCTACAATGTTACAAGGACTCTAAGGTGGCTTTGTTACTGACACTAAATTGATGTAATGGTGCTTCGAAAATTCAAATAATGTTGCCGTGGGTATCGGTGGCTTGAATAGTTTGCGGTGTACCAACTCAATGCGCTTGATCGTGGCATATCTAACAAGAACACCATCCTCATACGTCCTCCCAAGCTCCCCCGCTCGCTCACTTCCATCCTCTAATAATATGACCCTGCTAGTATCAGACGATCCTAGTTGGTCCGGGCCACTACTCGATCCACGTCGCATGTGCAGCTATTTTGTAGGTTCGTGGACAGTCAGTCGGATGACGACGGTGATGACTCAATATAACCTTGCCTATGGTCTCGCAGTTGCTTCTTTTGCTGGCGTAATGTACGACTGGGGTGAGCAAGATCAAGTGTCAAAAAACCACTGACATCCTTATGGTATTGTCAGCACTCACGTTCGGACAAGAAGTTAGATTGATGCCATTATTGGGATAGCCATCCCGCTAACGATGATTTTACAGGTGGAATTGATATGGGTGAGTTGACTCCTGTATAGTAAGAACGACGCGAAAAACCAACTGTTTTGTGGCAGAGCCAACACTGGTCCCTGATGACCGTTATGTATCTCAGTGTATGTTGCTCGTGACATAAGTGTGGTCACGGCAAGTCGTGGTGCTAACTTCAGAATATCGTAGTTGCGTTACATCGGAATAATATATGCCGTGTACGTTTCGGAGGCTATGCAATCAGTGTTGTGCTAATGAGCCATCTTTTACGATCAGCATCTGCGTTCTGGGTATATCTCCTTGCATTCATCATGTGTGTCCTGACAGACGACATTCAGTTTATGTTCCGACAATTTCGGTGACAGATATGGTGAGCATTCTTCGTGAACCCTTGTCATTCCTGTTCAACTAAGCGCTGCCATGTAGGGGTGAGTGAGATTCTCGAACAACTCGTTGGTTCAAGATAATGACTAGCATAGTTGTGAGTTTCTTGAAATGTGTGCTCCTCCGAGACTAATAAATTATACTTGATTTGTCAGGTCGTATCATGTCCGGCGCAATAGAATGCATCAATGATATCGCAAATATAATACTGGGTGGTGAGCTATGCATTTCGTGATATTGACTTGACTGAAACATCAGGCAAGTTACTATGATCGTTCGGCTATATGCCATGTATCAGAAATCCAGACGTGTTCTGATATTCCTCGTCGTTGTATTCCTGGCTATCAGAATTACCATCGGAGTGATGATTGCAATAACGGTGAGCCATATTGTAGTGGGTAAGCATTAATCGTGGATCAAATATTCCAGTGCACCGAGCTCATTGACAGATGTCAGAGGAACACGTTCTTTCTGGCAACCATGAGTGCATTGTTACTTTTGGGGGAAGTATCCTACTCCTGGATTACATCACTTGGATACTCCTCACCGCATGGGAGGTCGTCACACTTTGTCTCGCAGTCTGGATAGCTATAAAACACTTCCGTGAACTGCGACAACAATCATCAGGAGAAATGATCAGGGGCTGCTTCACGGTTTTAATGAAAACTCACGTTGTTTACTTTGCGAGGTGAGCTCATAATCTGAATATAGTGATCCTCTCCCGCTGATCCATGTCCTGTATACGCTAGCTTTGTCGCTCTTACTTGCATCGAGTTCATCGGTTATTTTTCTCCGACGATCTCAGCGGTACGCCGATCTATTGCTGACCTCTGTACGCGACCCCGATTCATCATTTTCATAGTCCTCGTATTCCACGGAGACTCAGACTTATAGTGGTTTTTCTGAAATATTGATGCTCACGCAGATGTTTATACTGGGACCACGCCTCATCCTAAGCATTCGAGAATATCATGCTAGGCTTGTGGCTGACTCCGATGCAGCAACTACTATGGCTTCAATTGCTTTCCAGGAGCGCGACTATCTGCCGACTAGCAGTCATGTGTGAAATGGGAGATTCTCGTTATGAACTTTATTCCAAGTTTCGCCATGGTGCTTAGATATTATTTAAGTTATTGCAATTGGGTGTATCGACTTAGATTTGAAAGAGAAGCAGTTCTGGGCAGACGAATATATCGTTGCATCAGTTGTCCTTACCGACACCGCCGGCGCGTCATCTCCCTGACGCGAGCGTGACTGCACTCTTTGATCCAGGACGCATGCCGATACCACAGTGCCGATGGGGCACAAGTCGTACTGTAACTTCAGTGGCTCATCAACAACGCCGTCGAACAATGATGTTACTGTCAGAGACGACTGTCAAAAGCGATCAATATTTCAATCTTCAACTACACCAGATATTTAAAACTAATCTCCCGAATCTCAGTGATATCCTCCGCACCCCGGTTGCTCCTCTCAATCTGCTCATTCAAATGCTTCAAATACAAATGCATACCACCAAACATGCTTGTCGAAATCCCAAGTGCAGCAATGCATATGGCATAGGAATAACGATATGTAGGGCCCCAGTTCGACGGCCATACGTATCTATGTGAAAAGTGCAGTCGTGAATAGTTAGCGAGAGCAAGAGATCAAGATCGATGATAGGGTCACTGACGATCCAATAACATTGCCTATCTGCCCCATTGAGTGCATCAAAGCAATAGCAACGGCGCGCTTCGCGGGTTCTCTGGTGAAAGTGTTGTTGATCCACCCTAAGATCACCAGGTATCCAGTAGCGGTTTGAGCCATCAGGAACCTGTATCTTTCTGAGTACAAGAGTGGCGCTCCGCAAGTGGCGATACTACTTACAGTGAAATATAGCGCGCAGCCTTGTTCATCGTAAAGATCGACACGACGAATGCAAGGGCGCCGAATGCATTGGGAACAACAATGTATTTGTAACGCCTCTGCTTTTTGTCAGAGTACCTGATCTCCGTGAGATGCGATTTTCTGATAGAAATGACTCACTAACCATGTAAGAGTAAATGCGACTATACCCGCGAATACCCACGGAGGAGCGCAAAGCAACAATGTTACAGCCGTGTCGTATCCCAGCGTCGCGCACAGCGTTGGGAAGTAAGCGAAGAAAGACTGCCCCACTATCTGGAACATGGCCGCAACTGCAAACCACCATACCTTCCAGTCAGACACAGCATCCTGCAGTCCTTGCATGGTCGTTTGCTTGCCAAGCTCGCCAGCCTTACCTTGGCCATCTTTTGCAAGGCGAGAGATAGCAAGTGCTCTTTCCTCCGGAGTGATCCACCTACTATTGTGCGGGAAATCAGGGAGTATAAGTATTGCACAAATCGCGACCAAGATGGTGATGCCGCCTTCAATAAAAAATAACCATCTAGAGATCATTCAGCTCCGAGGAGCGATAGAGAGACGAATTTTGCCTGCCTCCATGCAGCATAACCAAGTTTGCCTTGCATGCCATTAAGTATAGCAGATGCAAGTAGGGATCCGAATGCAGAGCTGAGAAAACCTCCACAAGAAACGAGAGCTATTCTCAAGGCGAGCTCATCCCGCTTGTACCATTTAGATACAAGAAATATAATACCGGGAAAGAAGGGCGCTTCGGCAATGCCAAGAAAGAAGCGGGCGACAACAATCCCAGTATAACTTGGGTCAAATAATCAAAGACTAGATCTGAACGATGCAAAGCAAGGATGTGTACTTCGTTGTGATCCCTGAGCACCATTAGCAGTCATCTTCATGAACAATCAGTGTCGACAAACCTGTTAACACTGATATTGTACCCCATGCTATCATACAGGACGGGATTATGATAGAGGGCTTCTCCAGCCAGTGCAGGAACATGTTCCTAAAGAAAAGTTACGTTCGGCTGTCTCTCGATAAGGGACGAAACTCACCCTGGGACTTGCATGACAATGAATCCAACATATAGGATGGACAAAGTCGTGGCGTATTGTTGCCCATGCAGGTGCAGGTCTTTCTCAAAACCTTGTAACCGAGCGTTGCTGTAGATGTCATAAGGTTAATGCAAGTACAACAGTATGTAACACACCCAATATTGGATCTGTCAATCTAAGGTGCACATTAAGTATCAGGATAGAGTTCGCAAAAACCTCGGACCTACCAGATTCAGGGTTTGTAAAAGTACTAGTACGGACATACGCAAATCAAGCTTCCTTAGTAATTTCTTCTCAAGGTCATCGCGGGCATGACAGGGGACACCTCTTGGCAAGCTGTTGATTGTATCGGTGTCGTCAACCGCTGTTGGATCGCTGAGAGTGTGCGTCATTAAGGGGGATGGGGGAACACGTAAGTTTGCATACCTTCTTCGCAATAAGTAGGTGAGAAGAGTGGTGCGAATTTGATTACAGCTGGAAGTCATGGGTCGTCTGCCAACGTCCCGAATTAATATTGACTGCGCTATCGATTGATTATAACAGCAAATCAGGCTGCTCCACCTGTAGTTTACCCAATCCTAGCAATGCGCCGGATCAGCGGCCCTGGTAATTGGTTTGGCTAAATGGTTGTGCTGAAGGATGAAACAGATAACGCACAGAACTCCGCAGCGAGAACGTAGCCATCATCCGCCAGAAGCCCCGTGCCAGGGCCAGCGGATGTACAGTCCGGAATATGTAACTTATAGACGTATCAGTATAAGCACACCCCTGGAAACAGTTGATGGGACTGACACTCGTCGTGACGGCCTAGATCCTTTTAACTGATAACGACCTGCAAGTGGCTGTAGATTCATAGTCGAGACTCGTCCGAACCGCTGGAAGTACGTGTGCGACCATCGTTGTACCCCTTCTCCATATAATAAGAGGGTATTTAAGAGATGCTTCACCTTGCAAATATCCCAAAAAGCTGGGGAGAGGTGGAAGCGTGGATGAAGTTGACATCATGGATCGTGATGACGAGGATTCAGAGCGGATGAGACGAACAATTATGTATTGACTCTTCAGAAGGAGAGGCATGATTCCACCCCTACGCTGATACTTCTGCCTACAACATTAGCCTCGCTCACGTCCCTTAGGGCCTTACCTGAAGCTGGAGCTTATCATTTCCATGGATTTAAGAATCCTGAATTTCGCTTTGTTACGCACGACGGATACGGGATTGATTGTTAGACGGTATAAGTCATGGTAAGTCTGTTGAAATGAGCATCTGAGGCGCGAGTGTCGGGTATGACAAGTACCTAAAACCACGGCTTGAGTGATTTTTAGCCTAGTCTGCATGATATTCAGATGAATAACAAAAGATTTGAACGCGTAAACAAGTATCAACAACGCGGTCGAACAGCATCTTGAATGTCAGAAGCGTCGAGCTCTCGTCTCTTGTATCGCGGCTCACTCTCCCTGCCAGACTCTTATATCCTCTTAGATGGACTCACTTTTTCAGCAAACCTTCTGGCTAACAAAGACCTCCTCCACAATCCACTTGCACTAGCACTCGAGAGCATGCGCGGTCGTCCCTCTCTCAGACTAAAAGGCACGGAATCGCTCAAGAACATATGCATAGACCCTTCAGATGACGTCTGTATGTATGTGAGCACATCGAACTCCCATAACACCCTATTCACACCCAACAGGGACATCCATCCATCCGCCACCCTATCTCGGGTCTACTTTGAAAATATGCTCTGCTTATCGCATCTATCTCCTGATGGGCGGACGGAAATAGGCGTGCGTGTAGCCTTGGGAGATACTGGTACATTCGTTCCTTAATTCTTCCATTGGATCTGGACTGATTGCCATTTGTAGATGGTCCAGCAACGACAGAAATACTAATATTTGGAAAGGTCCATTCGTCGTCGACTACTCCATCCCTAACAATCCATGCAGCACGCATCATTCCCGCTACTCGTACTCCCCGCCCAGACGATCCTACACCCCGAAAACCGCCTCAGCATCTTCTCACACGCACACAATCTATCGGAGAACTTGCTGCGAACACGAGGATCAAAGTCAAAGGAGATGAATCAGAGGTGGTGAGACGGGCAAGAGAGGTGATGCTGCATTTGCCGAATTCAAAATCACGGGGGCGAGGAAAGGACAAGGAAAAAGGCAGCGCTGTATTTAAAGTACCCGCGCTGCCAGCAAAGAAAATCAACCACGCACCAGATGCAGACGTTTTCGGAACTGTCAGCGATGCTAAAGGTAAAGCACGCGCGGTAGACGAAGGCATCGGTGATATAGAGCAGGAGAACAAATCTGTCTGTCCAACCTTCTTCTCTGGCGTCCTTGTGTTGCGCTCAAACGTCACATTCCACAGATCATCAAAAAATTCACTGTAAGACACCTTGATGCAGTCGGCGTGTCCAAGGCGCATCCGGAGTTTAAAGAACTCTTTGGGTTCGTGTATCGTGGTACAGCTTTTGCTCTTGTACGTGAATGTATGCTTCTTGGTGGTCGCGTACTTATTTTTTGCTGTCTCAGAGAACCACGATAAGGAAATCTCCTGTTAGTGCGCGAGCTCTAGAGACGCTTGTGGAAGCACACATCAAGCTTTATGTTACATCACCCACTTGAGAGGAAGGGCTCTTTTCCAACTTGAGTCGCATTCCCAGCAGCAGATTGTTCGCATACAGCACGGAATTATATACCCCGCTCAGAAAAACTATGAAGGATCATGATGCTACTACATAAAAATCCATGAAAGAACGTCTACTGAATAAAATCAAGCGATTAGCCTCTAATGTATGATAGCCATAGGTATTAATTATCGCATAAAAGAACGCCTGCAGAATAACATCGAGCCATTAGTCCGATATAAGTTAGCAATAGATATTGATTATCGCGATAAGATATGCAATAAGATATGCAGGGAAAGAACAATGGTACAAGAATCAAGATCCACTCGAAAGAATTAAGCGTCGATGCATCAAGCACCGCTCCCCACAGCAGCAGCAACGGGTCCGGGATAAACACTCCCCACAATCTCCTTAAATGCCCTATCGTCCTCGTACCTGTCCCTCGACTGCGTAACAATAACCTGCAATACAGGTCTGGGACTCTCAGAAATATGGACATTGTCCTCATCCCTCTCAAAAGTCGAGGATGTGTTGAAACAGTTGAGCGCTTGGAGCACCGGGCTCGTAGGGCGTGAAGGGGGGTTAGACCGGGGTAATGCGGATAACGAAGAAGATGGAGAGGCTGTGGGAGATGGCGAACGTGAGAACATCCGTGGAAGCCTCATCTGCGCTCTAGATGGCACACGATTGTGATGAAGATTGGGAGTGGGGTTGGGGCGAATGATGGTGCGTGTGACTACGACGTCATCCCTCTCGTAAGCATCGACTTGTTGAGTGTGCGATGGAGGTACATCAGGCATAGCAGAAGACGCAGTCGTGTATGCAGTAGAAGCAGAAGAAGAACTTGGTGTGGATGAGCGTGACGCCTCCGAATCTGCATCTCCCCCTTCGAGAGGGACGACCACAACCTCATGGTCCGGCCATACACCACCTACGCTCGCACGTACGGGGAACAGCACACACGGTCGAGTTCTGACGCAAAGGCCCTGCCCCATCGTCGATTTTTCAGTGCCGGTTTTAGAAAGCGAGTTGGGTCTCTGAGAATGGAAATGGAGGTAAGCGTGGTGTTAAGAAGACTAAGAGAAATGAAATGAAAGGAAAAGAAATACTCACTGCGCTGGTGCGCAGTAGCGGATCGAAACGTTGTGCGTCCATGGGTTCGTATCGTGCGGTATACATTTCCATTTCCATCTTGGTATGTATGCAGTGTGAGACTCGGATGGCTCCAGAGCGATCAAATAAATTTTAGAAAGTCTATGAGGGAAGGGGATGATGACCTGCTCCTCATCGCGAACGAAGGATTTAAGCAAAAATGCCTGGTCCACAAGTTACTGTGGACAATAAGGTGTGGAAGCAAGACGTTCGCCACATATCATGACTGTGCCACTGGCGCTTTTCCTTTGTTGGCCGTCCGTGCGCGTATGCATGGGTGTGGACGCAGTGCAGGGTGGCGTTGGCGTTCAAGCAATAGCCCGCTTTGTATGATTACAAGTCCGAGGTTTTAATCCCGGGTGTTTGAAACATGGTGAGGATCCACAGCGGAACGTGTCGTCCTAGTGAAAAAGCTGCCACGCGTTGGAAGCATTGAAAGAACCTTAGTTATCGTGAGTCAACAGGCCTGTCGGCGTGTTCATTTTCGTGCAGTTGTCGTGTCTTTAACGTGTTTTTGGTTTTCGCGCGGGCGCCTACTATAACGTATGTGGTCTGTAGGGGGCCCACGCGCAATCCATATACGAGCCCCGTAATGGGCCTCAGCCGGTGTATGTGCAGCTTGATGGGACGGAACCCGTGTTCAAGTTTGAGATACGGAGAGCAAGGGTCATGGTGCCCGGGGAGAGGCGCGGCTGATCGTGGTGAGTGTGAGGGGTGGATAATTGGAGGATCGGGTTTTACTATCGTGACCGTGACTATAATTTTGATGTGGTGCAATGTAGGTGGCACCCAGACAGGCAGCAGGTTGTCGCCCTCGTGTCAGGATTATACTGGCAGCTTCGAGATGAATTGCCTACCGGGTATCCGGTCAACGTGGTCAGAAGGTGTCGATAGCGTAAGGCTCGTTGCACATAATTAATATTGCTGGTGCTGATTTCCCTGTCCACTATGTGAGTATTTGTAGCCTTAACTTTCAATATGTAGCCAATGAACATCCTTTTATCATGACTTACAAATACTATGCCAGTGGTGCTTCCAAACACTAACACCGAACGACAGTGCATTAGCAGCTTGGTACATTCAAGGCAAAATCCCTTTATACTTCACCTCAAACAGCTCCGCTGGCAGATCAATCGGACACACGGACCGGAAAAGACGACTACACCTCTGGTTGAGCCTGAGGAGCAGTGCCGGCTGGGTGAGAGCAGCTGTACCACATGTTTGAATTATACAACGTCTGCACAACTGCTCTCACCGTTAACGTTGTGAGATTGGGCAAATATATTCAATGTGGACTATCCGGATCCAACTGACAGTGAGATAAGTCAAAAATTCTGATAACTACACATTACATAACCCGGGCGGGAGCTGATGCAAATGTACTACTGGTCCACTGGGTCACAATTCGGAAGTTCTAGTAATACTGGCTCAGTGGCTATAGCGGCTATCAATTTAACGCTAGAAGAAGTGAAGACGGTTGCCGCATCAGCATAGAAGAATTTAAATGACGAACGTGCGTTTGGAAGTTCAAGAATTTGGCATCTTTGTCACGGCGGTTTTAAAACTTAACAAATCCTTCATCCGGAACGGAAACACATGGGGAAACACAGCTTTGCAGACTTGCGCTCTACGCACCTGGGGGATTCGGCAGCGTTGAGGGGGATGAGTACTGCTTCCCACAAATGACATCTTAATCATCACTGATTCACTATGATGATGAGATGCAGAGAGTTGGCGATGGTTCGTGCGTGCTGATAAAACACGGGAGGTTTTAGCGTTGTTGATTAGGAGCCAGGCGATGGCACGGACTGTAAGGGAACCCAAGGCCAAACCCGCATGGCGGGAGGCTGCGGCTCCATCTATCGAGGACCGACTACGAGCCAGGACCCGTGGCACTCCCTATGACCTGCGCCAGACCATCCTGGCATGCCCAAGGGGCTGAGCCAGATCTCCCCACTATAGCGAGGGATGTTTTAAAGAGCTTGACGGGGTTAGGAGGTGGAGGGGTGGTAGGACGATGAAAAGGCCATGTCTGTCGTGCAATATAATGGCTCCAGCCCATCCGTCCGTGGCAAGCTGAGACGCAGGCTAAGTCAGCGAACGAAGTAGGTCATAATTTATTGATTATCGTTCGCATTACATAGAGCATGCACATCGTCGCAATGCAATCTCATCGATGCTTTTGAATTGCGCCAGCATCGGCGTCCGGGCTTGCGTTGTCTAGGAATCGATGGCGAGGTTCGCGTGAGATCAGAAGTGATCATGGTACTTGTAAAGTAATAGGTACTCCCCTCTAGACCTTCCTTCCCATAAGCTGTGAAATGATCCGTCTAAAGGGATGTACCTTGTACAGCCTGAGTCCTTTCTTTGTTGGTAGGTGACTTGGGATGTGGCCATCCATCCAGTCGGTTTGGCGTATTTAAAAGTCAGAGAGAAGGATCCTGCATCATCAATGTCAGTACTTATGAAGGGACGATGATAGGTGCTTTTCTCGAATTTCCGTCCATGGATCAGATTATCATGAACAGAAAGTGAGAGAGAGATGCGTCTTGTGCCAAGAAGTGAGGCTATAGGTGTATGACGACGGACGATCAGATCGGTCATGCAGGAGAAATTGTTTGCTGTGGCACTCCAATATTGGCACTCGCCGATCATGAACTTGAACAAGGGGTTTCGGATTTTTCCGAGGCTGGTCCTAAATGAATGTTGAATTTGAACGGCATTGTTCAGTATTCATGGCATCATGCAGCATCCAAGCCATCTGTGCATCCAACGGTCAAGACTACGGCTTATTCCATACATCAGCAACTCTGTGTCTGCATCAGCACCAGAATGAGCAACTTTTAAGGACTCGTGCCTGCCAGTGTGTAATTGAAAAGTGCGGTGCATCTATGTAGATTCTAAGGTAACCACAAGGTGGCGCCTCGCACTTTCAGTTGATTTTCAGGTTTACCTTTCAACTATAGGAGTTGTATTCTGGTGCCATACCACCCAGACGTTCAACGTCCAATACTCGGTCAGTCTATGCTTTTCAACACACGGCCTGTCATCGGTACGACACTTTAAATGTAATAGGGTGTCATGGTCTTTTTCCATGCAGAAGGTGGAAGGATTGATTAAGCATTTGGATATGCACGGCTGGGGAGGGCAGGCAGGTGTCAGTGAAGACCATGAAGTGTGTTCCTCCCCCTCTGGTAGGCCAGTTGAACACGAGTAACGCCTTTCGCTATGCAATTGTTTCGTCCAGCTCATAAAGCTCCTGACGCAGCGATCACAGTTTGTCCACATTGCTAGGGTTCCACTCGACATTATCTTCAAAGCACTGTTTTATTCGTGGCGGCACAGCTCTCGATGCTTCCTCCGAGCATGTCTATGATGGAAGGTGGCCCCGCAGAACTTGAATGCGACCCGGAGTCTTTCAGTCTTGTGCTGTTATATGTGGTCGTAAAACACGATCCGGAACGCCACCGACTCTGACACAAGGATATTGAATATGCGGCTAAAGACATTGATGTGGCACGATGCTTGGCCACAGCTAAGGAATTGCAGTTGCACTATGAGCGCTTGAGTAACCGACGTTGATAATTTATTTTGAACAGTTGTGTATACTCTCCATCACGTAGTGATGAGGCTCCCTGGAGCTAAAATATGAATATCACTGGACTCTAAATTATTATTGTGTTGTTTCTGAACCAGTCAGTTCCTTTAACTTCCTTAGCATCTGTAATTTTGACCACTTCTTGCTTGGAAGCGATCGACAATCCGACACGTTGACCATCGATGGCCACGTCGCAATGCATAAAACGGAGCCTTGCTCGGATTTATCATTTTGTAGCTGCCACAAGAAATCTTTTATCTGCACATCCTCATCGTTTTTTTCACCAAAAGTTGCAAGCCAGCAAGGTTCGTTCTGACATCTTGAATTCTAAATCTTGCAAATGAGTCTCACCTCCGAGTCACTAGCAGTGCTAACTCATCAGCCATGAACCAAGTTCGTCGTGTCACCCTAGGATTGTTAGATTTGCCCGTCGAGATCCTCTTAGACATACTCGGTCATCTAGATGTGTACGAACTAGTACGAGCACGTCAGGTAAGGACAGTTTTCTATTTCCAAATTATTAACTCGGTTTCCCTAGGTATGCAACGATATTCGACACGTGATCAACTCTTCCTCGGAGTTGTTATATTCGATTGACCTCGAGTTTTCAACGCGATTCCGGTTCCTTCACCTGGCCCGGATCGTACCGTCTCATCATTTCGCAGATCGCTTCGACAAAGCGAATCCGCATGGCAGAAAGCCGAATACTTCAAAATAAATCCCATCTCCATGCCGAAAATCCCCCTGGCACGTATCAATGGTCTTGCGGTATTCTGGCAATCCAAGGGGAATCTCCACAGCAAATAACGGTTTTCCAGCCCCACCTGGTAGACTGATCATTCCAATAGCACAAGCTCGCGTCAATGGGGCTGCCAAATCGATCGCGCAGTCTCACACTACGATATTTCACCCCTGCAGGACCTCCTGATTGTCCTTGTCAGAGCACCCTCCGGGGTCAGTAGATCCTTCAAGTCGCATCTCAGTCAGGCCATCATAACGTATATTAAGGGAGAGTCACGCCTATGATGTTATTTTCAGATCACTCTCAGAGGATCAACTCCATCCTGAAGCTGCATTCGCTGTGGTGAAAGCCCTCGACAACAAGGTCGACTTGGAGTTATCCAACCCCCCGCTCTGTCGTCCTCGATTTTCGGGGATTATTGTGGTGTTTTGTTCAGAAATGTTCACAAAGCAGATGGTGGAGTGGCGGACTTTTTGCAAATTTGGAACTGGAAGTCAAAGATCATTTTTCAGGTAAGTGAATGTCCTGATTCATTGTTTTGACTCGTGGCTTACCTGGACTTGTACTGCCTTGAGACAGATTGTACAATGACGGATTTCAGTTTCCCAACAAACAAAAAACTTCTCGTTGCCAACACAAGGGAACTACTGTTGTATTCCCTCGTTCATTTCACCGATGCTCCCCATCTTATCTACATATACGAGCAACTATGGAAAAGCAAGCGACGATTCCTCTTGGTCTAGCTGGGGCCCAAATCGCACTCGATCGGAAAGCTCATACAATTCTTGTAAAAATGTACATAGTCGTCTTTGGCTTCCGGGCTGCTGTATCTTTAGTTGGCGACCAGAACTCGCAGCCTGAGCCTCGACCATTAATGTATCCGCGATTTCAACCCTCATCGAGTGGCGGACTTCAAGGCTTGGAACGGCAATAGATGGAATCAACGACTTATCGAGGGCGAGACGCCGAGCTCGAGTCTGTTCTTGGAGCCACTTGGATCTGGTCTTCTGTATATCGAGACGACCACTGAAGAGAAGTTCTTTGCGCTCTGTTTGACCACGGAAGTAAACAGGGTGATGATGATGTCCTTTGATTTCGTGGGCAGACTTATGATGCCGCAAGCGGGTAGACGGCGTTTTGTCGAGTATGAAGTTGTAAGCCGGAGCATCGAGGCACTTGATTTCAAGTGGTTATTTACCTCAAACTTCATGTAATTTGAGCATTTTAATATATTTTGCGTCTTACTTGCGTATAGCGTGCTTTACAATAGTTGCCCAGGTTTGTTCACTGTAGTTCGGACATCAAATAACTTCTCCGACTCCCACATTAGTGGAGGAAGGTCTTTGTCGAATTCGGATACGTCTAATTTCCTCTTGCAAACTGCGTTTTATTGATGCCTAATCACAGTGGTCGAAATTCTGCTCGACGAGACATTGAAAACTGCATGTAGTGAGTCCAACAAGTTATGTTTCTAAGACAACCCTCGTCACACAAAAAGGAGGTTTTGGCACAATGACGGGGCCTAGTTAAGATGGACCTTCCGAGGATCTATACACGGTAAAAATGTTGTCAGGAGGTTTTGAACCAACTCCAAGAGAAACACATTGACTCTGTGTTGTGGTAACCACTATGCATCGATGAACCTTCGACGAAGCCATCCATGAGTGAATGTCGCGGTGTGTCCTGAAAGAAAAGATACTGTCGTTCGGCAGGTTTCGAACCTGCACAGTCTAAGAGAAACAGATTTTGAGTCTGTGGATTAACCACGTAGCCGACACCAGTTAAGATGAGCGTCTAAGGAAAATATCCATGAGTGAATGTCAAGGTGTGTCCTGATAGAAAAAAACCTTGTTGGCAGCATGTTGCAGGAACAGATTATGATCCTGTTATGGCAACTACTTTCGCCAGGACCTCCGAGGAACTATCCATGAGAGAATGTCAAGGTGTGTTCCAAGAGAAAAAGACGGTTATTAACAGGTTTCGAACTTGCACAGTCCAAGAGAAACAGATTTTCGCTTTCGGACATGCCACTGTGTTGGAGAGAAATAACCGAGCCTGAAGCAATAAAGCTAGTGCGAGCGGGAGGTAAGCGGAAAAAGGGTAACTGCATTCACAGTGTGAACTCACCTCAGAAAGTGGCCTATGTAGGATTTCATTATAACCCTTACTGCGGTTCACGCGCATTGATCTGGCGCTTCTTATAATTTTCCGATTCGACAGATCGCATCCTAACAGATCCTAACGTATCCAGTAAAAAGTCTTGTGATATTTCTGTCACACCTGTTATATCATAGGACTACCCCGGACCCGACGGATCATAACAATGTTCGTTGGGTTCGTACCACACGTCTGGTTGGAGCCACTAGCGAAATAAATGCAGAGCTGGAAACGAATAAAGAGCATACTTACCACGTGCCCTCAAACGTCATAGGTGGGAACGACTACTGATCAGCGTTGTCGAGTCCTAAAGCATTCTAGTGGTACCATCCATATGACATGCAGTGCCCACGATCTTCAGGGCAGCCTACATAACAAGTATCAGACGCCTAACAGACGCCCTGGTAGTTTGAAGATCTACGGGCCGCAATCGCCATCCCCGTTATATCCAACGAACAGTGCCACTGTGCGCGCTTAGTGTTGCTCGAGCCCTCGAAGCAGAAGGAGTTGGTCAAGGCTACGGAAGTCACTGAACCGGACAGTCAGGGCATTTTGTTTATCGAGTATCCCATCGTGACAGACACCGCTAGGTCAAACACAAATTCTCCTCGGCATATGTCGGCTACCCTGACCGGCGCACTGACTTCGGCGTCATAAAGGTACAGCCATGAACCAGCCTAAAGAGTGCTTCAATTAGATCCATGCTCAGCGTGAAGAAACAAATTTCGCTGTTCAGGTAGTGGCGGTTAATGTAGTTGCGAAGCTAACTGCGATCAGGTTAGAAACAGTATACATTGGTTCAGCCAGTTACCTATTTTCATAACATCCTCCCTGCATCTTCGGCGACATAGCATGGACTCGACCGAGGTGATAAGACACTATCGGACTTTCCGATTCCGGGATAGGGCTGATCGAAAACCCAACTAACGCAGTGCGGTATTTCGATCTCCATGGAGTAGATGGAGTTGGAGCCTTGAAATTTGAATTGGACAGATCTCTTCTCAAATCGAGCGACTTGGCTATTGCTTGAGGGGACCGAGAAACAGTGATTATTCAGAGGTAGCTTTTGGTCTGCTATATATTGCTGCCTTCCACAGCGTCAATAGCAGCCTCGGTGGTAATCAGGTGGATGATTGATCTGGAGGCGCTTAGTCTCCACTAGGTAGACCAATAGAAGAAAGATAGTCATTCTTTGTATAGAAACGCTGGAAAATTTTACCATGTTCTCTGTTCTGAACGTGAAGCGTAAGCTCATATCAGATCGTGACAAACTTGCAACTGACCAGAGCGACCCGCCGCTGAATATTTTTGAGGGTCTTTGCTCTTGCTTCTGATCGCTGGACAAAATACAAGCTGCCAGCGCAGGGACAAGAATGGGCGGTCTATGGACTGAGCCCATCGTACTTACTCTATAGAATCTATCGAGAGCCTTGGATTTCAAATCGGGAAGTCCGTCCTCCTTTCGAACCGAACAACTATTGCTCTGAGGGACCCAGATATTCAGTTTGATAGTTCGTTGTCCTACTTTTTGTCTTACCAGCAGTAAGGTATCGTCCGGAGTGTCGCTTGTGCTTTGCCCTGCATTGCCTCTTTCCACGTCGTCTTTGATGATCTCGATATTCGCCAGTACTTGGCTAGCTAGCCCTTTGTCAGCGGCGCTGCTGAGTGGCCACTTTGGCAGCAGAGGACGTGTGCAGTTCAGTGACGGTGTTGTGCGTCACATATGGACACTTGCGATAGATTTAAGATAAGTTCCGGTCCGAATTGATATTTGGAGAGGATCAACTGACATTGGAATGTTGACCCCGTATTGCAACACTATTGGCCACACGCTCGACGATAAGTTATGGGTGGGAAGGTCTGTTAAATTGAGACCGCTTGATTGGCCGTACCGGGATGACACCGCCTACGAATACTAGAGTACTTCTCACTCTGTGAATGCAAGTCTAGACTGTCTAGTAGTATGCATCCTAAAGTTAGTGCCATGCCGTTGATCATTGCATGAAACCGGGCTTTGTCCATGTCCATGTCCATTGTTGGTCAAGCCCTTGTATGAAATAGTCTCAGATTGCTATGTGCAGGCAACGTAGACTACTTACGATAAATGAGTGAATTGCCATGCCAGCTGGCAGCCAGCGCTGCGGTGTGGCTGTTGCAGACTGACCCTAGTGACTTGCCTGAATCGGCGTTCATTGAAATCTCATCCAAGATTCTCAAAGGGCGTATTAACACTTTTCCCAAGCTTCTTCCTCCGACGTTCCTTCAATTCGATTCCCTTTTCTTCTTCTTCAAGTTCTTTTTCTCGCCTAACATCTCTATTTTATGGAGACTCCGTCGTCGTCGACCACACTTGCGCTACCAAAACAATTACCAGGTCGTTATCCGAGGTCATCACCATCGTCGACAGCGTCCTCCGTTCCAGGGCTTTACTCATCATCATCGACAAACAGAGAACGCAGTTCAACAGAATCTGCCATATTTACCATATACTCCATGTACGGTGACGACGAAGAGCAAACCAGCTGGACTGCCTCTTCAACTTTCGAGGATCCTTCTAAAGAACTTGACTTGTCCTTGGGGGACAGCTTCCGTTACAGTAACTTTTTTAATCAGAGAACTTCCTATGTTTCCAATACAGACACCAGTTTTATCGACCTGTCCTCAGACATGAAGCCCTTTGGCACATTGTCGAATCCTCATGATCGGACACGGCTATCGGCGACCTCGAATGGCTCTGCCAACTCGTCCTATCCACTCCCACTTTCACATCGTGCCAATTCTCATGAAAGAGACACTCTGGAACTTCCTACACGTTCCAAGCGCGTTCCTCCCATCCCAACTCGTTCCCAAAGTGCTCTCACTTCATGTAGTTCTTCAATTGATCTAGACGCCGTTTCGCCTCCTGTATCACATCTTACGCCTCCCCATAATCGCCCACCATCACTGCCGAGAAGTAGAGAATGCCATGTCCCTGAACCTACTTTGGTTCTCACCCCCCCACAGCCAACGTCTTCTTTAATCCCACCATCCTCTCAAACGCCATCTTCTTCTCCCACCACTAAACAGCAATCGAAGTTAAGCAGTCCTTCTAGCAAAACGTCGCTGGCGCCCTCAGAAGGTGAAGACCTGGACGCGTTCCACGTGCGGAGTACGTATGCACACCTTGACGCGATTGGTGTCAGAGGCGATGGCTACGAGGAGGGCGTGGAACGTACACGTGCACGAATTCGTGCCAGTAGAGGGAGCGAGCTACGCGCGGAGGCTGCTCTGGCTGGTCCCTCAGAGAAATCACGAGACCTTGAAGCTGAAGAGCTCAACGTGCTGTCAAGCTTAGATCGGTGAGATTGGATCAGGGGAGCACATCCTCTTAAATCTCATATTTTGCAACTAGCTATGGATTCTTCATCGTACCATCTCACGATCGACTGGTTCTACTCCCATCTGGTCCTCTACTTAAACGATTAACTTCAGTCAGGGCTGGTTCGAAGTCAGCTCCAAGCCTTGCTGTGTCCGTCAGCTCATTGCCCGCAGCTTCATCTCCGCTCAAGGAACAGATGCGGGTTGCCAAGTGGGACAGGATGCTGGAAGTTCTTAGTCGAGACGGCGGCGGAAATGTAGAATCGTGGGGTATCAAGGCATCGAAAGCGCACAAGCTTCGCCAGAGGGTATACAAAGGGATCCCTGACAGGTGGAGAAGGGCAGCTTGGGAGGTGCTCATGAATCGGTTTTCGAAGTCCGGACGTAATGCGATTGAGGAACTCGGAAACCATTATTTTCAGGGCTTGGAGAAGCCCTCAAGTTACGACATTCAGATTGACTTGGATGTGCCAAGAACCATCAGCGGTCATGTCATGTTTCGCACGCGGTACGGACTTGGGTACGTTTTAGTACTTACTTTGATTTGCCATGGTTGATCCCCCTACTTCAGTCAACGTTCCCTGTTCCACGTCCTACACTCCTTCTCATTACAATGCCATCAATGTGGCTACGTGCAGGGCATGGGTCCTATAGCCGCGACTCTCCTATGCTACTTCGAGCCTGAAAAAGTTTATGCCGCCCTTTCCCGCTTACACGATACCTACAACATGCACACCATCTTTTCCCCCGGTTTTCCAGGATTGTTGCAGGCCATTTACGTCCAAGAACGAATCATGGAATCGAAGATGCCAGATGTGTACGCTGCGTTCAAGAAACACATGATTTCTACGACTTCATACGCAACAAAGTGGTACATTACGCTTTTTGCCAATTCTGTCCCCTTTCAGACGCAGCTCCGGTTATGGGATGCGTATCTCTTAGAGGGGGAAGACCTTTTTATTGCGGTGGCAATCTCCATCGTATGGGTCTATCGAGGCATGTCGCTCTCTATTTATCCAGTGATCCTTATTTTAATTCAATCAATAGATCACATCACATCCAGTTCCGCCAACTTCGAAACCATACTCTCCCTTCTATCCTCTTTCTTCGTACCTGAAGACGACGACTCGCTTCTATCCTGGATAGAACGCATGCTCGGCGATAAAAAGCTGCGATCGCAGATGGCGCGATGGCGTCAAAATTGGAACGAGCTTGTCGCTTCAGGTAAGGATGGCGAAGCCCTGCTATAGCATTGCCCCCTCTCCTCTTGGGTTAATTTTCCCATCCCCTCCTTGCTACTGCTTTCGTCCTTAATCCAGTTCGTCTTGATATCAGACTTGCATCGTTATTGGAACTCTTGGTATATATTGCGACTGCATCACCGTCGTTGTACTCACTCTCACTGCCACTGTTCGCATCATTAATGGAATCAGTTAAATGCAATCCTTATGAATCCTAATGCGGCTGTAGTACCATATGAACGCTCCTACTAGGGCCAAGTATCCATTAACCTTACTCGCCCACCAACAATGCCAGTGGATCGGGGCCTAGATACTGTACGAGGCTACTAATCACGATACTCACAACCTCTGAAAATCATTTGATGCTTTCAACACACTGGTGTAAGTGTTCTCCATCCAATCGAAAAGTACATCTAATGCCCGAATGAAACCCAAATGACTATCACAATTCCCTCTCAGCCTTCAGCGCCTTCTGGTTATAGGACATATTGCCCAACCCGTGTAAGAAAGACCGAAAGACCGTCTGGTTACATGATAAGCGCCAGTCGTTTGTGGAGTTGATCGTAGTAGTACACTGGGTTTAACATCTCCATTAGCTCAAAGCGGTTCAAATGTGATGCAGTACTGACAGTCAATTGCTTGATGAATGAATTGAAAGTGATGACACCGTTGCTACACATCTTAAGCTGGTACTGGCAGAACCGTCGCTGTCCTGCGTTCCGTTCTTGAACATCATGTTGACTCAGACATGGCGTTCGCCTCGTAGATTTTTGGAGAGCTCGAAGGCGACGAGAGATCCATAGTCGACTAGCAGAGCTACGAATTAGAGGGGCAAATTTCACGCATGAGATGGACGTAAGGATTGTATTATTCAACTACATGCAGAGCCATCTTGACAAATTTGTTGACAGGTGTTGTTATGTTTCCTGGATACCAAAAGACAGGAAGCAACGTACAGATGCATATGGCGACTGCGCACTGGGATCCATCGAAATAAAACGATGGCTTAAATTACTCTGGCCAGTCCTGTTCTGGACGGAATCAACGAAAATGCAATGCTGCAGCCAGTTGGCGGCTGGAAGGTGATGATTATGATTAGAATAACATATAATGCGGGTTAGATGGTGTTATCAGGATACACCAGTGTGCACGTCAGACGGGTACATTCCTATGGGATTACTTAGTAAGGAGGATGTCATAAATTGACACAAACAACGCGTTCTACTGAAATGGTCACGAGACCAAAATAAATCCCCTTTTGAGAGCAATGAGTTATTATGTAATTTAGACTGTTGTGCTTCTGGAGAACATCCCTGGAGCAGCGACACCGCGAATAAGGTGAGTATATATCTTAAGTGACAATTTCAAGGAAGAAAGATTGCGGGACAGGCGAACTCTTTTGTGAGATCTTTGTACCCATTACTCAGGAGGACTTGCTGACGATTATCATGTGATCTGTCGTCGGTCTAGTTCGTCTACTAGCACGCACCTGTCAAGCTCAACAATACATCTACCTTGCACTTTCCGGGGTTGATAACCTTCGATTCTTTCCATGTGGGAGCGCACGCTCCAGGATCTCATTCGTGGCTTGCGGGCCAACAAGAACGATGAAAACAAATTCATTGGACAGGCCATGGACGAGATCAGGCGTGAAATCAAGAGCAAGGATATGGAGCTCAAGGCTGGTGCTGTTATGAAACTTACATATGTGCGCTGCTATTACTATCGACTACCTTCGAGCCTGACATCCTTTTGTAGCTGGACATGCTAGGCTATGACATGAGCTGGGCTTCCTTTCACATCGTAGAAGTCATGTCGTCCCCCAAGATTCATATCAAGAGCGTGGGATATCTTGGTGCCGTCCAGTCGTTCAACGAGGACACAGACGTGTTGATGTTGACTACCAATTTGCTCAAGAAGGTGAGAAACAGATGGTTCAGCCCTTTACTGTGAAACACGCCATTGAATTACATCTAGGACCTAAGTTCAACGCCTGCAGATCTCGCAGTCACTCTAAACGGCGTTTCTTCTATTATGACTGCAGACCTTGCACGCGACCTCAGTCCTGAATTAGTCGGTATGCTCAACCACTCCCGACCCCACATACGCAAGAGAGCAGTTGCTGCTATGTACAGAGTGTTCCAGAAGTACCCTGAAGCTCTCCATCATGGTATCGGCCGATTGCAGGAAAAGCTAGAAGATTCGGATCCAGGTCAGCCAAAGCTAGACGATATTAAGCTGTCTGTTTAACCAAGGCACACCCAGGTGTGGTCTGCGCGACTGTAAATGTCTTGTGTGAGCTCGCCCGGAGAAATCCACAAGACTACCTTCCGCTCGCCCCGCAGCTCTTCCATCTCCTGACCACATCGTCTAACAACTGGATGCTCATCAAAATCGTCAAGTTGGTATGGACCTCGTTTGCTTTTTACGGGCCCGCTTACTCTTATTAGTTTGGTTCTCTCTCGCCTCATGAACCACGGCTAGTAAAGAAACTGCAACCACCGATCACTGACCTCATATCTACGACGTCCGCGATATCCCTTCTATACGAGTGTGTACACACATGTATAATCGGTAATATGCTACAGGGAACTGCTGGCGACTCGCTTGCACGGACGTGTGTGTCAAAACTCGCAGCATTCATCGAGGATCCGGATCAGAATTGTCTGTGACTCACTTTGTCCCTCGGATGGGTACGACTGACTGAGCTACAGTGAAGTACATTGCCTTACTTGCAATGGTGAAGATTGTACCTACACACCCACATTTGGTCGCAGAGCACCAGGATACAATTCTTTCGAGTGTCGACGATGAAGATATCAGCATCCGTATGCGTGCGCTAGATCTGCTCTCAGCACTCGTAAGTCATTGTGAGACTTCTTCTTCCTGCGTAATACAAATTTTACAGGTCAATCGAGACAATCTACAATCAATTGTGCAGCAGGTGTTGTCGCATCTTGTCAAGCCCGAGTCCTCCGTCATTCCGTCTGCAGTACAATCCCTATCTCAACACATCATCCCGTCTACTCCTGCAAAATCCCCAGGTGCACCATCTCAGTCCACCGCCTACCGCCTTGTCCTGTCACAGAGGATCATGACGATGTGTTCTCAAAACACCTATGACAATGTCATCGATTTTGAATGGTACCTCTCGGTCCTCGTTGACCTCGCATACGTATCGAACGTCGACATTGGCACGCAAATTCGTGACCAACTAGTAGACGTTGTCGGACGCGTCAGAGCGGCTAGGAGCTATGCAGTTAAGTTGATGGTGAAGGTATTGTCTGATGATACGTTCTTGCTGCACGCGGGTGAGCAGGGTAGCTGTTCCGAGGTGCTGTGGGCGGCGGCTTGGATATGCGGAGAGTACTGCGGGTGCGTTTTAATAACTCACTCCCTTCCTATATGTTGAACGTACCACAGCGAGCTTTCTGCGCCGGACGAACTTATTCCCTACTTACTCCAGCCAGAGATTGCGTCTCTGAGGTCTGATATAACTGCTGTGTGCATACAATCGGCCACAAAGCTCTTCGGATACTGGACTTCTGAAGCGGCGAAGCAGTGGACAGAGAGCTTTCTCGAAGACCTCAAGAAAGCCGTTGATATCATGATTGAACAGATGGAACAATTTGCATCGAGCACCCAGATCGAAGTCCAAGAACGTGTGAGTGATGAGGATCACAGTGATCAGGGATTCGCAAATTAATCAATTCATTGTTGTAGGCTGCGAACGTTCTTCAACTGCTCATCTTCATCAAGCGTGACGTGGCGATGTACAAACCAAAGCAGGAAAATGGTCTCTCAGACTCGAGTGCAGCCGCCTTCGACCCCGTATTAGAACCAAGTTTTCCAAAGAGTCTCTACCTTATCCAACCACTCTTCTCATCGCATGAACTTAATCCTGTTGCATCCATCGCGCAAGCGAGTGTGCCCGTTCCTGACGGGCTTGACCTGGACGCGTGGATTGTGCCGTCAATGCAAGATCGCGTTGCAGAAGAGGGTGACGATGGTGACGTGATCGAGCGGAAGATCAAGAAAAGCAAGAAAGGGAAAGAGAAGGAGTCTGCAAGCAGGACGAAGGTTAAGAGCGGGAAGAAGAAGCAGAAGGAGGGGCATTACCAGGAGGAGCTTGCACCGCAAGAAGAAGAGACAGCTGAAGAAAAGGCTGAACGAGAGAGGGTATGCATTGACCACAATCTCAGCATCACTTCGACTTAATTAACATTCCACAGCTTAAGGCCGAGCGGCTGGAACGAATGCGGGACGATCCATACTATATCATGGACGACCGATCACAGAAGCCACCTGCAGAGGATGTCGATTCAATCCCCGTTGTCCGACTAGACGGTCCCTTACCACTGCCAGGTATATTTCTTTCAACGCACGTGAACATGACTGACGCTCTTTCAGAGGAACCTCGCCTTCCCGGGCTGAGAAGCAGCGCGTCCATACGATCCACTCCTCCATCATTTGTTGTGGAAAGAGGGGGCGAGATGCCTGCGGGCGTTGTCATCACGCCGCAACCGTCAACTCCCGTGCCATCCTCACGGCGCCAAACTCCAAACCTATTTGACGTCACCGCGACGCCTCCACCTTCTCTTCCTTCTTTCCAATCATACGAAGTCCCTGATGATGAACTACGCACGAGCACTCCAGAGCCCATCAAAGTCACACGTGCAAAGAAGAAGGGAACAAGTACAGCGAAGAAGAAACGAACAGTGAAACCAGAAATGAAGGCGGGTGAAGGCGCAGTAGTTATACATTGATGTAATATTGTACTGGCCCCGGGCACTCATCTCCAGCGCGTTTTGTGTTGATACTTAGGAAAATTACTACAGCAGCATTCGTTCCCTCAAAAACACCTCGCTCATTGAAATAAGTTCTGATTCAATTGATATCTGCTTGTATGCTGTTTTGACTGTATCTATATGCTTACCTGATACGAACGAGATAGTCGATCTCGCGTGCGAGGCTCAACAGAAATAATTTAACCCTAGTAGCGGAACTAACAATACTCACAATACAGTTAGTGCGATAAAGTTCCTTTAGCGGAGGCCAACGACGCAACAGTACGGAAGCCGTGTTATTTCCTGCGGAGTCCATGGGGGACCTCTTCGGGCGTTTGATTGCACCAGAGCCCACAAACAAACCAGATGTGATGACGACTGGAATTGAGACGACGAGGAACACGGGCACCGATAATAGGAGAGAAGGAACCTCGATGGGAAGTAGGACTGGCTCCAGTGGTAGAGATACTATTGAGAACACTGGGCAGAACGCGGCAAATTTTCGACTTGATCACCCATGAGACAAATTGCCAGCCGGGATAAAATTCAGAGCATGAGACTCGTCTTCTAGAAGAGTCTACAGTATAATCGCAGTCCGTGAGCTGAAGGTGACGATCCTGCTCAGAAATGACGAAGAGCTGGTTTAACCTCATTTGAAAGTTCGCTAGATTGGACCAGCTTCGCGTTGGGTCGCGTTATTGAATGGCAGTTGTGTGTAGGCCAAGTAATGTGCGTTTAAAGCTCAAGTCTAGTGATGGTGCAGATGTGAGGTGAACGTTTGAAAGTACTGAACAAACCGTTTGCAGACTCGGAAGAGCATATCGGGATTCGGATGCTAATATCCGAGAATCGAGATCAACAAACCCAAATCAGTTTTCATTCCTCTCCACGTTGACGGCCGTCTATAAAAATGTGTCTAAACCTCTGACATCATACTATCCGAAACCATTTCCAAGTTATGTAATGGGAGTATCGTCAAGAGATACTTCATCAAAAATGGCGCAGGGGATTTTTGATACATACCGCGCACTGCAAGATGTAAGGTGCACTGACAGGAGAATATGGAGGTCATATGACAACCAAATGATAACCGAGCTTCACCCATGGTTGAAAAATCAGTATGGAAAGCCTTTGAACCGCGAATGATGAAATAGCCGACGGTTGGCCGCACTTCAAAAGTCTATACCAATGCGCTCGATGATTGCAGATACGAAATACTTCCGTGTTCTCAAGTACCGCTTTCTGTTCACCAGTGACGCAGATTTTATATCCAGTCATTTCCTGAGCATGCCGTCGCTCCATCCAATCCAGACTTCTGGACTCGGGCTGTGCTAGGACATATGGATGTCGCTTCTGTGCCATGTTTACGAGCTGCAGTGGTGCAAGATACGGCTGTTAAATGATGAAGGAGTTCTTCGCTGCTCCCAGCTGCAGTCGATGATATCGGCAAGTGATTTTTCGCCCGCTTACGTTCACCATATCACTGGTCTTTCCGGGCCAGAAAGACATTCCTTGCAACTGGTATTGTCTTGTTGCTCTTCACACAGATACTAAGAAACCAACAGCTGTAGAGTCTCAGTAACGTGACGGGATATCGCGATGTGTTAATCAGGAAACAAAATGTAAGTGTGAGTACTCATAAGGAAGTGCACTGAGAACATTCTTATCCATGCTTGAGTCTTCGAGTCGGATGTTGGTGCACCGTCTCTAAAATAATGCGTTTAAAAGGTGATACGAGAGGTACGCATTAAGTTTTGCATCGTCCCTGGCACTTTGCGTAGATTTGTTCGTTGTTGTTGACCAATTCACTGCGTAGGCTGTATCTCCCAAAGCAACGATATAAATCACGATATGATGGATCTTATCGCTCATGCGAATGGACCTCCAGTGGATCTACGATTATTCAACCTCTCGTGGAGCCAAAAACATACTCCGATCGGATTGTTAGCCTCAGAGGGGCACAAACATCCACAGCGCACATCTCGGCTTTGCATTGCGGACTTGCCACAAGAATGAACGTTTCAAGTGTGAATGCAAAACTGAACGCATCATGCCACAAGACCACAGTTCCTTTAGTGAATAATGGTAGTCCGCAAGAAATTTCCCTGAAAGGAAGGTCCCTGCAGTGGAAACACAACTCGGGGACACCTTCAAAGCGGTTCTGGACAAGCATATAAATACTGCTTCGGTGACCTTCATCCTCTATCCCTTACCCACTCCACTTACTGTCACTGCGAACGCGAACACATCTCCTTAACATTTCAATACATCATCTGCTGGCCCAGGTACGTGTTTCCCCACCTTCAACACCTACGCTTTCCAACTATATTTACTTCCCACCTCTAGATGACCCAATCCACATCCAACCCCTCCTCGTCGAATGGTTCCGATTCTTCCAATGCGGCACAATACATGCTAGTATTTGGCATGTATATGGGTCAAATTCCCTGGCCCAAGCCCGCATACATTCCTCATCCAGGCTTCTACTACCCTTATGGTATGGCGCCTAATGCACCGTATGGTGCCGCTCCCCCTTACGCGCCCATCGCACCTTTGCCTGGTGTAGATGCTGGAGTTGCGCATCACGAATTCCAAGCAGGACCTCATGGTCATTCTCCCCCTGCAGTAGCCGATATCTCGAGTGCCACTTATGATGGTCCATTCCCACCGCACCAAGGATATCTCCACCAGAATCACAAGCCTGGGCTCCCAACGCCCTTTGCTCCCTTGTTTGTCCCTCGAGCAACCAGTTTGCCGGTCGGTAAAAAGCGCGTCGCGGAAGACCTCGAAGAACGCGACGTCAAGCGATCTAAAATAGCTTCCAGCAAGATCAATAACGACCCACTATTTGTGAGTTTTCTTTTCATCTTGTGAGGTCGCA
The DNA here is from genome assembly GCA_016695465.1 of Suillus americanus. Lineage (NCBI taxonomy): Eukaryota > Fungi > Basidiomycota > Agaricomycetes > Boletales > Suillaceae > Suillus > Suillus americanus. Next base: position 1,153,079 of record MU177893.1, read on the forward strand.
TTCTTAATCCTTGGGACAGAAACCCGTGTTGAATCGACATGGTCAACCCAACGGCACATTCGTGTGCTCTAAGGACGGCATGGTACTCCATCCTGAAGGCTATCTTAAGCATCTCAGGACAAAAAACCATCTAGGCTACAAACTAGAGAAATACGAATGCCCTCGTTCAAGTTGTACCAGAACGTGCGTATCCCAACTCTCGAAATAAGCGTCTCATAATTAACATTGTTGTGATTAGTTATGCCCGACGTGATGCCTGTAAGAGGCACTGGGACAACAGTTGTGGAAAGCTAGCACCTGAGGGCGCTCGGCAATCATACGCAGACGCTTGCAAAAATTTTACGAGCTCTGCTTCTCCCGCGCCTGTGACAGAACCTACCACGGCGTTCACGTATTCTTGCCCGTACCCCATGCCCGTCACGTCGGAGTCCGAGCACGCGCCGTGGGTTTCGCAGTTTTACCGAACGCTTGCTGTCGCGGATCCCGTAATTTGCCTCTCTCAATCACCAGAGAATGACATGGTTACAGAGCCCACCGAAGACAAGGACGACGAAGACGACGCTGATTTTTGGGAGGCTAATGAGATACGAGACACGGATGAGATGTAGTTATATTTTCCTTCTGTTACCAACTGTTTTCTTCGTTTTATATCATCTGCTATGGTTTGTTCACATATCATCTTTCCACACATTCTTTCCACACACACATTCTTTCTATTTTCTATAGCATAACGCGCTACTCTCCATTCATTCATTCATACTATCACGATCGTTATCATCGTTATTGCTATCATTACCATCATCAAGATGATTTGGTGATTCATTCATTGGTTGTAATACACACGCTCCTTGCATGTACGCGCTGGAAGATCTAAGGAACGAGCGAGCAGGTTAGGTGTGACATCATCTCTCAGTCTGTTCTAAAGACGAACTTGACAAGCATCAACATTAACATCAGAAACATCGACTCATTTCCGCCGTGAAATATTGAGAGAGCTTGTTCAAGATTCTGATGAAGACCGGGACCCACAAATCATTAATGGGTGCAAGCCTCAACCTAAATTACAAAGCGGCACTGCAATACGACGTAAACTATTGCAACACGAAGTTGACCCACAATTCACTCGACGTAATAAAGTCCGTTCAGCGGAGGCCAGCTATGCGGCAGTATGGAGGGTATGCTAGTACCTGTGGTGGATGTTCCTGCGGGTCCTCTTGCCGTTGGTTGTACCACTGGAGGCCACAGGCATGCTGGATGCGGCGAGTACTGGAGGGAGGCAACAAGAGATTCGATGGGGACGGGCAACAATACTGGGAGAGAAGGAATTGGCATTGCCACGATAGTAGTAATCGCAGAATGGGAGGAGAGTGCAACGGTCAACTACCAACAGCGCCGTCGAACAGCGACTCAGTGTTACTGTCAGACAGAGGCTGTCAGACTCAAGCTATCAGTTTTTCAGTTTTTCAACCACACCAGATATCTAAAACCAATAGGCTCCCAAAGCTCATTGATATTCTTCACATTGTGCTCGTTCCTCTTGGCAGTCTGCTCATTCAAATGCTTCAAATACAAATACATACCACTAGACATGCCAGTCGAAACCAGGCTATGGTGTCATATTTATGCATAACGATGGCCGCTGCCTTTATGCATATAGGTCCCATGATGAGTGACTTGGCACACGAAAGTCGGACAGATGATAAACAACAGAAGGGTGTTTTACATGGAGCACTCACCACGGTCACCATGGACTGTCAAGCTGCGGTAGATAAAGGAGTATTGAGCAGGGCCTCGGCGACACGGTCACACGACACCCGGTAAGGGAAGTGATTTCCACGCATGAGCATTAACCCGCCACCTTTTCATTAAATTGAATGGGTCGCGTCCACCAGCATTCAGATCCATGCCTCGTGTCTTGCTTCCTGATGTCTTATCACTTCTCCAGATTTTCTCTAGTCTGCCCAAAACATATTCACATTTGGATATTCTACATCCCAACGCCCAATGCTCCTGCTTCAGAATCACAGTATCCCATTCGCTATGTAGCCCCCCCTATCACTCTAGAACTAGGTGATACGGACTTGCAAGATAACATTTGACGGCGGCACGTCGGCACGAGGACTTTAGATTCTAAATTATATTTAGAACGACGTTCTACTACTACACTGCGGGAAGTGGGCCTATCGTAATTTGAACGACGTAGGACCTAAATTCACCCACTGCACCAACCATTTCACTCAGACTGATCCTCCACTTCAATTTCTAGTCATTATGTCAAAAGACCGTATCATTCAATCGAGGGATTCCAGGCCAGTTCCGGCTCCAGAAAACCGCACACACAGCGAAGCAATAGCTGGTGAAAACTCTGTACGTCACTCATGTGAATTTCCTATCCACCATACTTGAAACGCTGACTCCAATGCACGATTTGTTCAGGCCCGACCTCCAAACAAAATCTATCAGTTTCTGCGGAAGGTCAGGCATGGTGTACCAATCAAGAAGATTGTGAGTTGAGATGCTAAGTTGTACTGGTATATGGCTGAAATCGTACACAAACCCTCAAACTTGAAGGATTTCAACGGTCGTGGCCATGTTCTACCGAAAATTGATCGTGAACTTGCTTCGTCGATTCCAAATATCGAGGAAGGTCATTTTTTTTGGTTTCTGCGTTCTCTCTAACTTCTGGTATTTGTACAGGTTCAGGATGTCCCTTCTGTTGTAGAACAAGGTACTGATTCCCAATCGGTGGATGCGGCAATTCGGAATGCCCGTGATGGTGTAGACCAGATGAATACACGTTTGGGACCTGCGGGACTTATAGCATCTGTGGGCCAAAATGGACTGGCGGATCTTAACAAGGCAGACAATTTCGAGGCCACATATCTTGAACCCCTCAAGATATTCGACTCTATTATTGGGACACTCGCAGATGTACGAGCCCTTCCTCTCGATCGGAACCGCACTAATCCCGCTTTTATAGGTACATCCATATGCAAAGATGGCACTAGGCGTGTTGTCTTGTGCATCGAGAGTATGCTTGGTTTCACTCTCATTCCTATTTCAAGCTCAGTAGTTGCCTGCACAGATTGTTCTTGCTCAAGCGTATCGCGACGAAGCTGTACTTAGCCTTCTCCAGAAGTTGGGTCAAGTTTACGGTTTCATGACAGAAGACAAGATGTTTCACCAGATATTATCGATGCACACTGTCCTTGGACAGATATCTCAGCAAACACTCGAATGTGCCCATTTTATCAGGGATTATTCGGAGACCAAGAGCTTTTGTAAGTCATCGACGACCCATTGCATAATTTGCTGATTCTGACCCTTGTA
>MU177893.1:1156668-1251491 GCA_016695465.1 Suillus americanus
ATCGTCCAACAATGGCAAAAGCTTTTGATAGAACCGCTAGGGAAACTCCCTGAGTCGACCATGGGACCTTTAGTGATCGTGATCGACGCATTGGACGAAAGTGGTAAAGCAGTAAAAACACGAAGCGATCTTCTCCGTATTCTTGCTGGTAAACTTCAGGACGCAGCTGTTTCCAAAATCACAGAACTCCCAAGAAACTTTCGAATCATTGTCACCTCTCGCCCACTCCGTGACATTGAGGCTGCATTTGCAGGTGCTCGGCATATTGAACGGATATCCATGGACGACATTCCACCAGCCACCGCGGAGAGTGACATCTATGCGTACGTGTCGAAGAAGTTGGAAGGACTGTCGGATTTTGGGAGCAGAGAGTTTGAAGCCCTCGCTAAGAAAGCAGATGGGCTTTTCGAATGGGCACGTCTTGCTTGCGAATCTATCGAAGCACCGCCTGCTGGCTTCTCTCCAATGGATTCCTTCATCGATGTGGTGTCCCGCGATCCGGCCAAACGGGAACACTTGTTGTATGATATGTATGACTTCATATTGACAGAGATCATGCGACAGGACAAATACGCAAATGCCGAGTCTCAGAAAACACGGCTAGCAAGGTTTCGTTCTGTGATGGGACAAATCCTTGGTGCAGCGGAACCTCTCCCTTTAGAGTCCCTGAATGCTATGCGAAACCGTTTTCCAGGCCATCACGAGCATTACAAGGTGGAGGTCGTGGTCGAACATATGGGATCCCTCCTCAGCGGCACCACCAACTCATTTACCCCCATCCGACCTCTTCACGCATCCTTTCGTGACTTTCTGACAGACCAATCATACAGTGGGGATTTTTTCATCGAAGTATCGAAGGCGCAGCGCGACATTGCTTTTGCATCACTCGAAGTGATGCAACATGACCTTTCCTTCAATATCTGTGGTTTAAAGTCTTCGTATCATCCTAATTGCGAAGACCTCGAGCTTCCAGAACGAATTCACAGACACATCTCCCCACATCTGTCATATTCCTGTCGATTCTGGCTTGCGCACGTACGAAAAACAGACTTCGACGTGGAGCTCGCACAGGAAGTCAAATTATTCTTCGACCATGAGCGACTACTCTTCTGGCTTGAAGCACTCGCCCTTATCGATGCTCTGAGTGGTGCAGTTACTGCTCTGCCGCTCATCGCTCAGTGGCTGAAGGTGAGTAGATGGTTACCAAGCGATGTTATATGTGCACTCATGCGACCGGCAGAGCCATGACGAGTACAAAGATGTTTCATCCACCGCCACAGACGTGCAGAGATTTATTCAAGTCTTCGGAAGCATCATCCTACACAGCACGCCGCACCTATACGTATCAGCTCTGCCGTTCTCACCCACTGACTCCGCTATATCAAAATTCGCTGCAAAATTTCCCAATACTCTTCATCTGGCATCTGGACGTAATGTGAAGTGGCCAATTGTTCAGAATGTGCTCAGTGGACACACCGATTCGGTTAACTCAGTCTCGTTTTCGCCGGATGGGACTCGCATCGTGACTGGTTCGGATGATATGACTATCCGGCTGTGGGATGCAGCGACGGGGCAACCTGTTTGTGAGCCATTCCGCGGGCACACTGACTGGGTTAGGTCAGTCTCATTCTCGCCTGACGGGACTCGCATCGTGTCTGGTTCGGAGGATACGACTGTCCGGCTGTGGGATGTAGCAACAGGTCACCCAGTTGGCCAGGTATTAGAACACACCAGTCCTGTTTATTCCGTCTCATTTTCGCCGAACGGAACTCGCATCGTGACTGGTTCGAAAGACCACACTATCCGGCTGTGGGATGCAGCAACAGGGCAGCCAATCAGTAAGCCCTTGGAGGGACACACTGGTTCAGTTTACTCGGTCTCATTTTCGCCGAATGGAACTCGCGTAGTGACTGGTTCGAACGACCACACTATCCGGCTGTGGGATGCGGCAACAGGGAAGCCAGTCGGTGAACCCTTGGAGGGACACAGTGACTGTGTAATGTCAGTCTCGTTCTCGCCGGACGGAACTCGCATCGTGACTGGTTCGCACGATAAGACTGTGCGGCTGTGGGATGTAGCGACGGGGCAGCCAGTTGGCGGACCCTTGGAAGGGAACACTGCTCCGGTCTACTCAGTCTCATTCTCGCCGGATGGGACTCGCATCGCGTCTGGTTTGACGGATGACACTGTGTGTCTGTGGGATGCAGTGACGGGGCAGCCACTGGGCGAGCCCTTATGGGGGCATACTGGTCCTGTTTGCTCAATCTCTTTCTCACCAGATGGGTCTCGCATTGCAACCGGTTCGAATGACAATACTGTCCGACTGTGGGATGCAGGGCAGCTAGTCAGTGAGCCCTTGCGGGAGCGTACAAATTTGATTCGCTCAGTCTCGTTATCGCTGGATGGTACCTGTATCGCGACTGGTTCCGCGGATAATACTATCCGGCTGTTCAATGCAGTGACAGGGAAATTTATTGGTAATTCCTTCCGCGCGCACAATGGGTGGCTTTACTCAATCTCGACATCACCACATGGGACCCGCATCGCAACTCGTTTTGTGGATTACAGTATCCGGATATGGGATGCAGCGACGGGCCAACCTGTTGGTGAACCCTTGAAGGGGCACACTGATTGGATTAGGTCAGTCTCATTCTCGTCGGACGGCACTCGCATCGTGACTGGTGGGGACGACAAGGCTGTGCGGCTGTGGAATGCAGTGACGGGTCAGCCAGTCTGTGAGCCCTTGCTGGGACACACTGCTCCAGTTTACTCAGTCTCGTTCTCGCTGGACGGAACTCGCATCGCGACTGGTTCGCACGATGAGACTGTGCAGCTGTGGGATGTAGTGACGGAAAAGTCAGTTGGTGGACCCTTGCGGGGGCACACTGCTCCAGTTTATTCAGTTTCGTTCTCGCCGGATGGCACTCAAATCGCATCTGGTTCGGAGGATAAGACTGTACGGCTGTGGAATGTAGCCTCGGGGCAGTCGGTTGGAAAGCTCTTGCTGGGACACACTGGTCCTGTCAATTCAGTCTCGTTCTCACACGATGGAACTCGCATTGCATCTGGTTCGGCGGATAACACTGTGCGGCTATGGGATGTAATGACGGGGCAGCCACTGGATGAGCCCTTTCGGGGACATACTGGTCCTGTTTGCTCCATTTCTTTCTCTCCAGATGGGACTCGCGTAGTGTCTTCTTCGGTGGATCAAACTGTTCGGGTCTGGTATGCAACAGTTGAACAGTCATTGCAGAATCGCGCCACAAAAGATCATCCAGGATTCTCCTCACATTCCAGTTGCATCGAACATCCAACAGAAGCCACCCCTACCATTAGACCCAATACTATGAACGACTTCATTTCCTTCTCATCAAACTCGAGACACAGTCTGCGCAACGCTGCTGAGCTCGTTGAGGGCACCTCCTGTGATGACCGCAGATCAACCTCTTTTTCGTTGGGATCTGATGGATGGATGTTAGGACCCAATCGTCGGCTGCTATTCTGGGTACCGCCCGCTTCACGAGAGGCATTTTCTTATAATCCTCGGACCGCATTGGTGATATCTGAAGGATGTGTCGAGCTTGATTTGAGCCACATGGCACACGGAACACACTGGCGACATTGCCCAGATGAGTCAGTACTATGTGACCTCTTCTCATCCCTCACAGTTAATTAACTGAATACTTGTAGTACGACCGTGGCTGGTACGAGAATACGTACCGAGATGAAGGCCTGAAGCATATCTTCAAGTTGGCACGTCTGCCAGTGGAGCCTCTGTTGACGGTAGGAGCCATATGGAGGGGATTGAGAGAGAATTGGACGAGATGTGCGTCTTGGACAATCTCTTTGGATATTTGGGGACGCGCGAGAATGCTAGAAACGCATGCTCTGATGTCAGCGGTCATAACCGAGAGACCTGCATACATAACGCACACATGTGTGTTCTACACAAATACTATTACTGTGCCTCGCGCTACGCCTACTTAATCTTGACAACAACAGGGAAACATCATTGTAATAAATTTTGTATCACCAGTCGGCCATATCTGCCGACAATAAGTCGGGGTCCGAGTAGCCGTCCTCAGACTGGATATAGAAGACTTACAACTGCACACCGTGAGTACCGTCTGAGTCAGTAACTTGAAAGTCTGCAAATTTTCCAAGGTTGTCGAGAATGGTATTAAGGTCACACCTAAGCATGAACTGTCGTTAGGTGGCATCAGGTATGTCGCCTATCTCATCACGCCCGATGATCACTATGTCATGTCAGCCTCATCTGTGGAGTTTACACAAATTACTTCTGCAGAATTAACTGTTCGTTTTATAGACAATACACGAGACTAGTGCTCATAATGGACTTTCGTATTCCACATCAGCTCACCGTGCAGCCGCCCAATCTTTGCATGCACACCCTCCAGCGAGTCCATGCCCGTATATACGTTCACAAGGCCTGGGACGCCCTCCTGAACAACCTTGCGCAGGTTTTCATCGTCCATCCGCGTCACCGACCAGATGCGTTTTGTCACAACCTCAACGTCAGCCAGCGCATCGCTTCCGATGAACGTATCAAACCCAGCACGCATCTGCGTGGTTAAGGCTGACGGTTCTGATGCGTACGCTGCTGGAGGCTCAAGCATATCACTTGATGAAATGGACGTGCGCGTCCAACCTGGGTGGACATTCACAAACTGTATTGTATGACCACTCAGCGGTCAGCGGCGATCATCTCTTCAATTACTCACACGAATGTTCCAAGCAGGAAGCACTTCCTGTGCCAGGACCTCGGTAAACGAATCCAAGGCTAACAATGGTGAGTCAAAGTCACACATCGTGCCACGAGCAACACAACTAATTTACCTGCTTTCCTACGAACACCAAAATGCTTCAGCGACGCTTAACCAGACAGCACCAACCCACTTACGTAGTGTTATAGAATCCGAGCAGAGGGACCCCTGCGGTCGCTGCCGCGCTCGATACTTGAACGAGCATCCCCCCATGACCCTTCGGGTTCTCCTCTCTAAAGAATCTAACCGCCTCAAAGCTCACCGTTACGGCGCCCCAGAAATTGACATCCATTAGTGCCCTGGCACGGTCCAATGACGTTCCCTCCAACTCTTGATAAAATACCTGCCCCGCGTTGTTATACACAACATCGACATGTCCAAATGCATTCTTAGCCTGTGCGAAGACAGATTTTACCTGCGCTTCATTAGTCACGTCTAGGGGGAGCACTAGGAGCTGAGTGCGCGGATATTTGGCAGCGAGGTCATCAAGGGCGGAGGGCTTGCGCAGAGTTGCGACGACAATCTCGCCATTACGCAAGACCTCTTCCGTCATCGCCCTGCCGAGCCCAGAGGAGGAACCGGTAACTACGATCAGTCAGTGACCCGCACATTTAGGAGCTACATGCACCAACTCACTCAACCAAACTCGAGGAGTGGATTGTGCCATGACAATGTTATTAGAAATGAAACTAAGGGACAAGTCTAGAGAGGATTGTAGTGAGATAAAGCGGCGTGCATAATAAATGTGAGACATACTAGAGCGTCTTGGAAGGACTGCTGGGGTATAAACTACCTCAGACAACGAGCTCATAAGGTACAGGAGTTTGTGATTGTGACAAAGGAGAAATGATATCATAGGTGACGATATTTGGTACCCCCCTCAATAAGACATTCAGGCTAGCGCAAGATCAGAACGATACTGAACGAATATCGGACGGGGTGAGTAGGGAGCCAGATTGGCAGGTGAACCGGTGACGCCTGGCCATGGCAGAAGAAAATTAATTTGGCACCTAATTGAGACGAGGTCATCTGGTAGCTGTGTTGTTCTATAAGTATACACCGCGTAAGACAGAAAACGTGCATGATTTCAGTTGCGTTGTAATTCTACCTCGAAGCGAGGTACGAGTGTAGGGTCTTCATATCGGCTGTGCAGCACATGGCTTCCCGCGCACAAGCTACATCTAGCAAGTTCTCCAGGCCCCTATCTGCAGCCTGCCACTTCCTATATTTTCTTTTCCCCACCCACTGCTCCATTTCCTTCGCAGACTACATTACAATTTTCTACCATACTCATATCCGAGTTAGTTACATAGTCAGATTCCTACTACTGGGGCCCGGGTGGTTGAGTCCCGAACCTGCTGGGTCTGAGGCTGCGAGGTTGCCCCGGGGGGTTCAACCGTACGGTACTTGCAACCAAGCAAGCATTTTTCTCGTTCTCGTTCTCACCACTTACACAGCTGCGCAAGAGTACCTACAAAGTAATATGATGGTTCGGATGCGAAGAAAGAACCGGAGCAGCGACATAGTGAATATATAAAGCGAGCGTACATTAAGTCAGGACGCTGAGCCCCGAGCCCCTATCATTTATATCGTCGGTAGACAGAAGCACGACAGCGGTGCAGTATAAAGTATTTCTTGGCACTTCACACTCTTCATTCATCCTAATAAGAACTACATGATATATATGCTGGCAAGATTGTACAGCACGGATTGGTGTGGTAAGATGGGGGTGAATGCATCTGTGCGGGGTAGGCATGAATGTTCGTATTTGTAGGGTGAGAGTGTCTTAAGAATGTAGCGACGAAAGCAAGGAACAAAATACTGCAAACCAAGATATCACAAAGTCAGTGGCACGTCAGCCTACTGCTGGTGATCATCCTCTACTCGCTCCACGGAGTCTACGATCTCGTTCACGAGTTCCATAGTTACACCTGGAATTATGCGCTCAGCCTCACTAAATGCTCGTTGTAGGGCGCTCAGCGCGACTCGTGCTTCCTGTGTCGATACTCGAGGGAACAGCTGAACACGCTGATCAGTCCTGTCTCAATAGGAGAACGGAATCCTCACCGAAGCTATTGCAGGTAATATGACAGAATCAAGCATAGTGGTATCAGGTAACTCATCGTCCTCTGTTTCATTCTGTTTCTCGTGAACAGACGCGCCTCTAGGATAACTGTCCAAGTATTGGTTATCATAATCTTCATCAGAAGACTCCCGCTTGTGGCCCGTTTGTTTATCGCTACTGGGCCCTCCACTCGGCATGTGCCTCACGGTAGCTTGTTCATACACGTTTGGTGCTCGAGCGGGTGGTGTGGATGCTGGCACCAGCGGTGGGGACGAAGGCAACGGCGGCAGCTCAGTCTTGGACCTTATTGATGACCCGGACGCCCTTTTTGCTGTGATGGAAGAAGAAGAAGACGACGACGACGTCTCACGAGAAGATCCGTTCATCTCCCACGTTAGGGGGGGACCAGATACCTTGATCGAGTTCTGGGCACGCCCAATCGTCCCCGACCGTCCTGTGTGTCGGACAGTACCAAAGTCCCAGAGATCTTCTAGGTCAGCGTTTGGAGGCCTAGATAAGATATATCAGAGGATATCTGGAAAGCAGGAACGACCCACAATTCTTGATTGGCAACCTGTTCTTCTTCCTCCGCGCGATCCCCACCCTCGGCCTTCCATCGCTCATGCCTCTCGATTAGTTCTGTGAGGTAACTAGTCTTCTTCGCCATACGAACAAACTTGTGCTTTAACAGGTCGCGTGCCGTCGGGCGCTGTGATATATTTGTCCATCTCAGTTATGGTAACATGAACACAAGGAATGGAGAGCAGACTAACATCGCGGGGATCTCGTTGCAAACAATACGCAACAAAGTCCCGAAATGGTTTGGAGAAGTGACTGTCCAGCTGCGGCGGAGGGTTCTTGGGTATCAGGAATAGCACCTGTGTGGCAAGGTGTAAGCAACGTATCGGAATCTGGCAGCAGCCTAGTCTCGCTTACCTTCATCGGATGGAGCTCTGCGTAGGGTGGCTCACCCTTTGCCAGCTCAATTGCAGTTATACCCAAGCTCCATATATCCGCTTTATGGTCATAACCACTCTGCTTGATAACCTCAGGCGACATCCAGTATGGCGTGCCAACAAAAGTGTTCTTCTTGGCAGACAGCGTTCCAGAAAGCTGCCCAGACACGCCAAAGTCGGCAAGCTTGACATCGCCTCCTGCGGAAAGCAGTATGTTGGCAGCTGTGCATGATAGTGATATGACATAAGTGTCAGATGAATCAGGAGCGAAGTGAAATGACCTTTGATATCCCGATGGAGCTTGCCCTCTGTATGAAGATAGTCAAGTCCGCGAAGAAGCTCTCGGACGATAATTGCGATGTACTCTTCCCGAAATACGCCAGGTTTCATCTGTGCAATGTGAAATAAGTGAAAGTTACCAAGGTTAGGTGCGATCATACCAGATCGGAACATGAGCCGCCCGAGCAATATCTATATATCTATGAGGGAATGAGAATGGAATGGAATTAAGGTGCGTACTCCATGACTATCCAGAGATTCGAACCCTTGAGGAAGGATCCATGATATCTTGCGTGCAAAAACGCTACATGTTAACCTCGTCGAATCCAGACAAGAGCAAGACGGCAAGGAAGGTACGAACTTGGTGACATGTGCTGAGTCTAGCTGTGATAAGATCTGGATCTCCTGCTGAATGTCCTCTATCTCATCTTCTGCGCTTTCAAGATCTATGATCTTGATGGCGACGGTCTTCTGAGTTCGCTTGTCATATCTAGAAAAAGCGTGAGGGAGACCGCTGGCAGGTTGGTATCGTCATAGCACACCCTTTGTAGACTTCTCCAAAGGATCCCTTCCCTGGAGCAGATGGTCAGTTGGCTACGGTGAGGAACAGAATCTGATGCGCACCGATTCTGTCTTGTTTAACATACAACTCCTCTGGGTCTTGATTCCTAGCATCCTGGTAGTGTCTCATGAACTAACTCCTTACTACCGCCATCTTTCTCCTGCTCACCATCATTTATCGCACACGCACTGAGTGAATGGTTAAGTATCTTTGTGAATGAATCTGGTATATCGAGTAGGCGTCGGGCTGGTATCAAAGTTTGTTTGGTATAAAGGAGAGGAAGATTTCCAGTACTAGTGTTAGTTGCAGAGAGGGTGGGGTTTGCGAGTTGTTGATGCCTTATTTTATCTTCTCGCAGGTTGGACTGCAACCGCTCAAAGCCACAAAGGCTCTTTTACTACACTACCCATAAGTATGGTCTCCTCTCCGTTTCCTGTGCGTTTAATGACTCCCTTGCAGTGAGTTTTATATTTGCAGGTTTTTGTTCCAAGTCATTCATCAGGAATCCTCGGCTTCCGAGTCACGGTCGTGCCTCTTGACTAGGTCATACGCCGGGGTCAATCATTCACAGGGAGACTTTGATGTCACTGTTGTCTCCCAAGCACCGACTCATTCCTTAAACGATGACCTCTCCTGCCGCCCTTCGCTATTTCTGTGGACCTGTTACAATACACGCTGTTCCTAGCCTTGTATCTCTTGGGGCATGGCCTCGGCATCTTACTCCAATCCTTCTTCAGGGACAGTTAAACAGGGCCTGACGGAGTCAACAGCACCACAAGGACACAGCGGTATTGTCTTGCCTATGGATGTCTTCCTTATTGCTTCAGTTGGTCTGCCTGAGGGACCCTGGCCTGATGCCATCCGCGAGCGAGCTCGCCAGAACTGTCCAGTCCTGCGCAGTCTTGAAAGCTTGAACCCTGCTTCAGTGTTCTGTAATGAGCACTGACAGTCTGATGGTCAAACGGGTAATTCATCTGGTCACTTTTCGGTGTGCAACACAGATTGTCATATCCAACGTGCTTATCTAAGGACACTGGAGCCTGGGTAAATTGTACTTTGAACAAACAGGCACTCATTGTCAATGGCACCATCCAAACCAACTGGCGGCTCTATGCTCGCCTTACTCGCCATATCGCCTCTCCGAGGATGACAGTCCCTCAATCCTCATACAATCAAAACATTCACTGCACCTGTAGTATGTTACAGAACAACGCAGCCCAGGCAAAAACGACATCACGATGTACTAAATATCTCCTACACTATTCAGAGATAGATTCATCACCACAAACCAACGACGCGGAACAATTGATGTTATCTTCGATGGACGACCTGCGATCATTACTAACGCGTTAATAGATTGTCTGACGATTGCTCCCCAGTGCGGTGGCCAATCATCGAGAGGATCACTGGTTGACGCCTGGTTCAGCCTGACAAACTCCAGTGCCCCCCATTTCGCGATGGCCAAATGGTGGACACGGGAGTTTTTCAACTCTGATGACGCTTGTCAGGGATACGCTAAAGTTCCACCTCTTTCACGTCCTGGATGGCCTGGAAGTCGTCTCTGAACAGGTTGAACGGGCAGATTAAGTGGTAATTTTCATGCAGGTCTAAACTGTTTGCTTGGATGAGGAATAAGATATGTTACTATGATGTCCTCAAGAAAAAGCTCACTTTCACGTCTTGTAGAGATTGAGTTGATATGGGAAGGCACAGTATTACCGGGCCGCACTGCAGCCTGCGGGCGTGTTTGTCTATATCTGAAAGTCTGTGTCATGCACGTAGGCTATACGGGTGCTTAGTGATCGTCTAACACCGGTGATAAGCGCTAGCACTCAGATTGTCGATCTTCCAATCATGTGCATGAAGCCCAATCAGTAGACAAACTATATAAGGAGACTCCAAAGGGAGAGCCTCGGAGCAGTATGATTACACAACAAGTAATCCGTAATCTTGTCACCTGGTAAGCAGACAAAGGTATCCGGTAAATAAAACGTCACATTCTTATAGATACTGATGGCATTCCCACAAGGGGTGTATTGTTGCATCCAGCCCTCTTTCGCCTACAAAATCTTCCGATGTTCCTGTACAAGCGACTGAGTGATTGAAGATGATGAAATCAGATCTTACTTACGGGGGCATGAGTCGTCTCGTGATCAACATGCACAAAGGCACGCTCGACATTCGGAAGCACCTCGATCTTATCCTGCAGCTGCTGGCTAATATCGTGTGCTTTCCATAACGGCGTGGTAGCGTCCATGACGATGTCCACCTCGACAATGTAATCCTAGTTAACACTGTCAGTCAAAGAAGCACTTCTGATGGTAGGACCAATGTCACGCACAGGTCCACTCTGCGTCATTTAATTAAGTCAATATAATATACGCAATAGGATTGAACACTTACATGGTACGCCCGTACGGTATCGATTTTCTCAATTTCATCGCTGAAGGTCATGGCTTTGTAGACGATGAGCTGCAGGAATTCATGTGGTGCAGACTTCCCGGCCAAGAAGCCAAATTGTTCGTAGATAGTGTGACTCCAAGCAATTATCACTCCAGCGCCAATCTGTCGGAGCGATCATATGAGTGGGAAGGGCAGGGGATGCATGGATGAAGCGTACGAGGATAGCGCCAGTAGGGTCCAGCCCTGCTTGACATGTAAGTTTACAAAGAATGCAAGATTTGAGGTCACGAACACCATCGCAGTCTACTTCCTCCAGCAGACATCAGAATACCTGACGAGCATGATCACTTCAGGGTACCAAACTGCTTGAAATGGAGAGCTGTCCTACCGAATCCGTTGATGAAAAGATCGTTTCGATGATCCTCCCATAAGACCTGCACTTGGCTAGACTTCGATCGGAGGGCCAAACAATACAAGAAAAGGACAAATTTGACCGCTGTTTAAATTGAGAGTTTATTAGATGATCGCAAAGAGCCTCAGTGCGGACTATGTACCAAGTGCAGCTGCGACTGCGATGATGGCCTGGATGTGAAAGCCGTTGTCCTTCTCTTGAGTCATAATTGCGCGAATGGATTCAACAATAACAACCAAGTTGACCGAAGCCATGCTGCGAGAATGTTAATCAAGCTCCGAAGACTTGTAACTGGACGAACAGTGAACCTGAAAAAAATTGAGATGATTTTCCGCCGAGTGAACGGACGAATCACCGTAGACGATATTTCCGATGGTTTCAACTCGAGAGCCGCCAACAGGCCATTTGTTAACATCCATTGACAGAGCTTTCTTGTGAGTCCAGTATAGGAAGATATTACTTCCAAAATCGAAAGTAGCATCAATCCCTGTGGCAATGAGGGACAAAGAGACGGATGACACAGCAGCATATACTAGTGTGGAATAATTAGCGAAAGCAACAGGGACGTATTGCAAAGACGTACGCTGAAGTACACAGAGAATGAAGTTGGCAAAAAGACTTGCCCAGACTGCAACCCTAACCTGAATGCGTGATTGGTTTAGCAGAAATGGGCAACCCCACAGCACTTCCTTACAGAAAGATGGAAACGTGCTTCATCTTCTCTCGCCTCTTGTGTATGTTCTTCCATAGGCTTCAGCAATGATTGAATGAGCTGATTATTTACCCTTCAGCACGACATCGAAATCATACGATATAAGAGAAATATTTACGTCATTCTGCTTTCTGTGAAATTTTTCGAGTCGTTTGCCAGTCCTACGACGATGACGAAGCTGTGAGAGTTCGTCGTCTGTCTTCAGACCGACCCGGATCCTGTATGGGTCGGGAAGCTCGCCATCTCGGAGTTTGGGGGCCACCTCGATATCTTCGGCCCTCCTTGATACTTGTACGTTGGAGCTCTATAACGCTGTGAGCGGGCGTCGAAGGGCACGTGCGCGTGAAATGGTCACCTCTGGTGCTTGCCTCAGGCTCACCGCAGTTGAATTGGGATTAGACATTAAAGATGTGATGTTGCGAACACCCTTGTCTAGACTCTACTCTAATACCAGTGTTAGACGGTCAATTGAGAAAACTTGTGTGAGACCAAGTAAGTGAATATATACGAACCTCTAGCTAGGTAGAAAGGTGAAGGTGTGTAGGCGTCTAAGAACTCAACGGACTTTATGTATGGCCGCAGTATGCGGTGAAGCCCTGGCATGTGGTGAGAAAAAGTAAGGATTTGAGCCTATCAGGTAACCCTTATTTATGTCTAGAGGTTTGTCTCACTAATTTGGTTCCGTGTTTGTCGACAACAAACTTGTGCTCATGGTAGAAACAGGCTACGATTCGTCATTGATGACCTTGCTCTTCGTTCTTGCGGTTCTCATGTGTGTTTATCTGAATTTTACGTGTCTTTTACCTGCTCAATTTCTCATTCAAACAGATTCGCAGGGTTGGGATGGTGTTTCCTGTCGTCATGCATGGGAACACCCCTGCTTCGTTCTTTATCTGACCTATGGAATCTCATGATTTTGTCTGGTTCAGTAAATGATACTGCCAGCTCGAGAAGACGGAGAGCACTTGGGGAGGACAATATATGGGAGATGACGGACTACAGGAGAGGACCGTGAAAGCACCCTCACAGATCTGCAGCTTCAGCATGGAAAATAGGTCTTGGGCTTGTCTTGGACATAACGACCCACAGGTCATTTACTATTTTTACCCATTTGCACCTCGGGATCGTGCATCATGACCGTGACGTTGACGCGCACTCGGGCTGTGTTGCAGACCTATTCACAACCATAATGCAAGGTGTCAGGCAGACATAAAATTCCCTGCGAAAGAACCGTGTCTGAGACATGCTATGCCTGTCGACACCTCACCTGTGGCGACGATTCGGGTTTGAGCCCGTGGTTTGGTCTGGAATTATTGCACGAACGTCATCGTCAACAGGTTTCACCTTCACGTATATCTCTGTCAGCCGCCGTTCTGCAAAGGTATAAAGACCCATCCTTGCCTTTGCGATCCTTACCCACATCTTTTCCTGCTTTCTATCCATCAAACCACTCTAGCGCTCCATTTAACGACTTTCACGAACCTTACTAAATATCCTTATAATGCGCTTCCTATCCCTCTATATCGTCTTTGTCTCGTTCTCACTCGCTCTCTTGCTTTCCGGGGGTGTCCAAGGCATACCTGTCAGTGTCTCCAATTCCAATGCACCACCACGTCACGGTGAGCTCCCTCCTGCGCATCATTTATAAACATCCTCTGACCACTTTTCTCATATAGCGGAGGTGCATAGGCAGAACGATCTTATCTCTGAATTGCTTGGTTTATTATCGTCCATTCTCGACTCACTCGACGTTCCGGTGGCAGCAGTACAGCCAGCAATGGCCGCGATTAACCGCGTACAGAATCTGACCGCTAGCCTGCCCCTGCCAGCCTTACCAATTCCAGCTTTGCCAATTCCACGGCGCGCAGTAGAAGCAGTCAGTGCCGGCAGTTCTTACTCTTCCTCGCCGACTGTTCAGGCAAACTCGACTGCCTCCCCTTCTCAGGCGTCAAACGCCGCCGCCTCTGCGTCGGCTGCTCATCAGCAGGCTGATGTGCACCCGGGTCCTGGATGCCACATTCACCGTCGTGATACAACCTCAGCATCTACACCATTATCTTCAGGCTCGGTGCATGCCTCATCGGCCAGTGCTTGCGATTCGGTGCGTGCATCTTCGGCCAGCGCCTCAGGCAAGCCTGCTCTTGCTGTGGTTCCTTCTCTACCAGTATCGCTGCCCATCCCAAACCCTTCTCTCCCAGTATCGCTACCCATCCCAACCCCTTCTCTCCCGGTATCGGCGCCTGTCCCGATTCATTCTCTCCCGGTATCTCCACCTATCTCCGTCCCGATCATCGCTGCATCCAGCATGACCCCCAAGGCCTCTAGTACAACCAAAGGCAAGAGGACCCACCACAGGTAATAGCACGCCTTCCATGACTGCATAGCTGGCCTCCGCTGTAGGGACTTCACCACGTTGAGCGAATGTGGGTCCGCTCCGTGTTGAATAGTTTACCTCGCGTTGTAGACCGCTATGTTATTTGGTTGAGCCTGTTATGTAATGATTTGCGCTTTGAAATTTGAAGCTCCAGTTGAATCTTGAATAAGCTTTCCTAGTAGGATGACGAACTCGTCAAGACGGAGTAAGTACTGTCACTGTGTCTCGCTTTTTGAACGAACTGGGAGTCTCGGAGATATCATAACACAAATTGTTTCACCTCACCTCTGTAAGGCTGACAGTGAGTTCGAGGGGGAAAGCGAACAGATCGACGTGATTATGAGACGTGTCAATAGATAACACGAAGACAAGTATGAATCCGTTTTAAAGGCGGAGACTTTCTTTGAGGCGTTAGGTAGTGCTTGGAGCGGGGAATCAGCGTATGAGATTCAGATTCTGCTATGAGTCGATATGAGTGTACATGGGCTGTATATATACGGTTTCAAACGATCGACTAGTAGACCAGAATGAGCACGAGGAGCATATGGTGAGGGTCAAAATGAATAGTCAAGCTTTCAAGTCTGAGCACAAGGTAAGATTTAAAACGGATGTACATATGATACCGCCGCGTGTCTGGGATGCGCTCTTCGCATCAGTGAGTCACGTGGACGACTTGGCGTCTTCGTTTTGAAGTTGTGGTCGGTGCGTAAAAATACACAAACCTTACGCCTGCTCGCTCGTTCCTTAGATATTTCAGCACGCATATACAAGGAATTGTGCATTTCGGCCTGATGATGATGATAACAATGATTGTAATAATAGTAAGAATGAACGAGAGGTAGTTGCGCTACGCAATAGAGTATGAAAGAATGTGTGATGTTATACGTGAATAGGCGACAGCAAGGAGAGAAACATAGAAAGGATAGTGAATAGTTGGTAAAGAAGTAAAATAGGAAATGAACACTACATCTCATAGTCGATGAGGGTATGGAAATAATGTGTGGTGCTATACGTGAATAGGCAACAGCAAGGGGTACATAGAAAGGATAGTGGATAGTTAGTAAATAAGTGAAATACGAAATGAACTCTACATCTCATGGTCGATGAGGGCAGAAGAGAGAGGTGCTAATTCAGAGGGAGATCGTTGGTTTAGAGCACTCCCGTAAGAATTGTTTAACCAAGAGCATATCAAAAGGGTCCTGATTGGCAAGTTGCAAAAATCAGGGTCTTCGGCGGCGTCTGCGGGAGACTCGCAGAGAGGAAGTTCGGGTTCCACAAAGTCCTCTATCTCATTAACGAGGCTCCAGACATCTGGGTCTTCGGCGGCCTCTGCGAGCATGGTCTCTGGTAACCGAGAGGACGGAGGTTCGGAGGTGGGAAGGACAGGATCCACAAAGTCCTCTATGTCATTAATCCACCTCCAAAAGGCAAGGTTTCCGCGGACTTCTGCGAGTGTAATCTCTCGTACTTCATATGGTGGAAGCTCGGGTGCCACCAAAGCAAGGTCCTGTATCTCATTAGCCACACAAGAATCAGGGTTTGGGGCGTCTTCGGTTGCCTCTGTCGACATGGTCTCTGGTGGTGAACTATCGGACGTTGTCATGGTGGTTGCGGGTAAACTGAACGTGAATGCCGCAGTGGGTGCTCCCACAGGCGAAGCAGAAGCAGAACTCATGGAACGTTGGCAAGCGGCTGAGTATGATAGCCGAGCGCCGTCAGCTGCTGTCTTTCCACATCCGTCGTCCCAATGCCTCTTGCAGGCATCACGTCGGGTATAACTAATCACAACAGTATTAATGATGGGACACGCTTATACGGGAATGGGGACACGCACGTTTCCGGACAAAGAGGGCATTTGAATAGCGTTAGTTTGTAACCAATATGTTTCGCTGTCTTGATGTGGTGTTTGTAACTGCCAGGACGGATGACCATGCCATCCTTAGAACACACATATGTTCCATAGTGTTGACCATATTGATCTAACATGGGTTTCTGTTCCAAGGATTAAGAATACGACCTCACAACATTAAAAGAAGACTCACAAATAACGGATCATTCTTGATCCGTTCGAAGCATATTTTAATTCGCTTGACGTCGCGTTTTTCGAGGTCTTCCGCGACGCGCTTTTGGCCGACCGACAAGTTTGGTGCTTGAGAGACAAACGAGGGAGTAAAGCCCGTTGGGAGCCCATGCCCGTGATGCTGGTGGAGATACCCTTGGTGGGGTGCGGGTGGAACGTAAGGGATGGTGGCTCCTGGAAAAGCACTCGATGGGAATGCTTGATGGTACAGGGGGGGCGCAGATGGGTGTTGTGGGGGAGGAGCAGCCTCAGTTAGCGGTGGGTATGGACCAACATTAGCGACATTGGATACTGCAGGGGGGTGATAACCATGTTGTCCCGTTTGGGACGCGTGATGCGCAACTCCAGAACCAGGCGAAGGTGTGACGTGTGCATACGGAGGAGCGGCACCATGCGGCGCAATAGGCATACCGTAAGGGTAGTAGAAGTCTGGATGAGGAATGTATGCGGGATGGGGCCAGGGAAATTGATCCATATGCATGCCAGTGTTTGGCATGTATTGTACCGCATTGGAAGGCTCGGAACCGTGCGATGAGGATGTATGGGGGGTGAATTGGGTCATCTGTAATAAGTAGATATAGTCAGAAAACGTAGGTGTTCAAGCTGGGGATGCACGTACCTGAGCCAGCAGATAATTAATCGAATTGTTATGAGGATGTGTACGCGTTTGCAGTGATGGCAGGTGCAGTGGGTAAGGGATAGAGGGTGAAGGTCACCAAAACAATATTTATATGGTCATCGCGCGCCGCTTTGAAAGTGTCCTCAAGTTGTGTTTCCACTGTCGAGACCTCCCTTTCAGGGAACATTTCCTGTGGACCATCATTGTTCACTAAGTGGGACCGTGGTCATTTTGCTCGATGCGTCTCGCTTTGCATCCACGCTTGAGTTGTTTGTTTTTTGTTGCAAGTCCGCAATGCAAAGATGAGAAGTGCATTGTGAATGCGCTGTGGATATTTGTGCCTTCCTAATAATCCGAACAAAGTACCACAATTTATGTTTCTGGCTCCGCGGACAGTTGAATAATTGTAGATCCAAGGCCAATTCGCATGAGTGATGAGATGCGTGGGTCATGTCGGTGGTTTGGGAGAAACAGCATATTTGGTGAACTGGTCAACAACAGCAACGAAGAACGAACCTATGCTAGCTCCAATGGATTTGATGTACACCTCTTGTATCATCTTGTAAATAAATGATAAGACTCAAGCGACAAGCGTCATGGATAAGAATATTCTCAGTGCACTTCCTTGTGAGTACTCACTTGTATGTCGCTTCCTGATTAATACATCGCAACATCCTGTCATAGATTCTGGCAGAACTGACCGTAATTTTACTTTCCTGTTTTCAAAACTACACAAGTTGGAGGAAATCACCGTCTTGCAACATTGAATGCGTCTCGTTGCCACCCTACTGAGAGCCGGCAACCAACCGCTTTTAGTTCTTGTATACATACGCAGGCGTGAAGACCGACAAGACAGTGCTAAATGCAATGAAAACCTGTCTAGCCCAGAAGGACGAGTGATACAGTGAATGTAGGTGGGCGAAAAACCCCTTATCGGTGACATTGACTCCAGAGAGTATCGAACAATTCCTTCATCGTTAGATAGCCGCCCCGGGCATTGATTTGCACCACTACGGCTCGTGAACACAGCACAGAAGCGACATCGATATATTCCTGGCGCGGCCTGAGTCCAGAAGTTTGGATCGGATGAGACGACAGCCTACACAGGAAATAGCTATTCACAAAACCGCGTTATCAGTGGGTGGAAAGTAATATTTGAGGACACGTAAGCGTTTTGGTATGCACGATATACATCAAGCGCAGTAGTATTCTGCAGCCAAACGTCAATCAGGTATTATTTCCGCCCACTATCGTTCGCAGTTCACCGTAGATGTTGAATAAGGGAGCGGACAGAAAAGGATAAGAGATGATGAACACCACCACGTCAGAACAAGATATGTAAGCCAACGGAAGACACAAAATGTGTGCGGTTCGAATGCTTGTGTTGATATTCCAACCAAGGGTGAGGATCACTTACCTTATTCCTGTTTTTCTCTACTGTACTACAGTACAGCTTGCGGCGCGTGGTGCGAATCAAAATTCACGTCATTTTTGATGAGACATCATTTGGACCAGAGGCTTAGACTCGTGCGCATGAACTTGCCCGTGGTTTTGAGTATCCCGGCAGCATAATGTGAATGAAAATTCTGCTGTTGTGGTATGGATATTCGATGGACATCATCGTTGAATGGTGCAAACTGTGCGTGTGTACAGGGAAGAAAACTAATTTGACGTCCGACTCGACCGACTCCCAGACATGTAATACATCCGATGTGAGGCTCTTACCCCGAATCACCACAAATTTATTGGCGCACACAGATCTAATCGCTCAAGCACATGGCAGGCTTGGCTCTAGTAAGCTTTTAAATATGGTCAAACTACTCTTCGTCGTTTTAGAGCAGGAGACCGTCAATCTTCAACTCATAGATTGTGATTCTACCGTAAAAATCAGAACTCTCCTCGAAGACGAGTTTCATGCTCTGAATTCCCTCCCCTGGAAATCCGTCTTTATGGGTTATCAAGTCGAAAGTTTGACGTCTGTTCGCATCCTCTGGGTGGATATATGTCCATGTCTGCCATTCGGGCCTATCTGACGACTCGGAGACCTCGATTCTACATTTAGTTCCGACAAATCCGCCCTGGAAAATGATGGTGATTCGCTGAGGTATTGCTGGCTTTTCGAACGTTAGATGGATATATTGCCCAGGACCCTACCCATATCCGAGGTTAATGATGTCTCCGAACAAGGGAACATTGTTGTACCTCTCGCGATGTCCAGCACGTTTCTGGGTTACTGTCCGTCAAGTGTTTCTTCCCCGTGGATTTTTCCAACGTGGAACTGACTCTGGTAGCCAAATTTGTGAGGACTGAATCGTTGCTCTGCGAAATAACCACTGACTTGACATGCTGTGGATTAGTTGATATCAACGATGCATAACTGTTATCCATCGTTGCTCAGCTTCATGAGTAGACTGCTGTATCAGACCGATTTTGGAAGACGATCTGAACTTTGAACAAATCTGGCATTTTGTTCTCACACACAGGAAGATACCAAATCCCTCCAAAGCTTCGCCTTAGCTTAGCTTTCATCTTTTTCATTTCAATGGCTGCAACATCGACACTGATACCCGCTTGGCTTTCCAGAGCATTAGCAAATGATTCTCGCTTTATATCCGAAACTGTTTGCTCCACATTGTCTGAACGAGAATATGCTCGCGATCACATGCGGACTCGATCTCTCGTGCCAGAACCACATTCTACGTCGCTTCTTACGCGCGGGCAGCAAGCATTGTCTTCTGTGCTTGGAAAGATTGATCCAGTCGCACACTACTCCATCATAATAGCCCATCATCCAGACAATGTAGTCGCTAATCGGTACTCCAATATTCAACCATATGATCGGACGCGCGTTGTAGTGGGCGATCTGAAGGGCAGCCACTGCAGCGTCGGAGCCGAGGGTAGTAAGGGAAGATATTTCAACGCAAGCTGGGTGCGGGAGCTGTATGGCGGGAAGTTATGGATTGCTACCCAAGCACCCCTTCCGCGCACAGCACATGTGTTCCTCAGTGCCATCGTGCAACCAATTTCTACTCCTCCAGCATCTCTCAATTTTCCCCATATGCATTCTCCTAGTCGTGTGCGGACCGTCGTTCAGCTCACGCAAAATATGGAGAGAGGACGACAGAAAGCTCATGCCTATTTTCCCTCCACTCCTGGACAATCAGTGCTGTCGATCCCAGATCCGACAAGTGATGCGCCTGTACTGAAGGTGACGCTACTAGAGAGCAAGCGAATAAATGAAGCCTGCTGCGTGCAGAGCAAGATCTCTGTCGTTCCTGTCACCTCGACAGATCTGCAGGATGCTGTGGTATTCACCCATCTGCTGTATGCTGCATGGCCAGACCATGGAGTTCCTGAGGATGAAGACCGAGCTAGCCTTCTCGCTTTCGTTCGTCTTGTGGATCGCGTTAACAAGGATACCTCTTCACTCCCATCATCTCCGGAGCCAGACCCAGACCCTCCTATTATGGTCAACTGCTCCGCTGGCATAGGGCGGACTGGATCATTCATTGCGATGTCGTCACTGTTACGCGCATACCATCTTTTGAGTGGTAACCGGCTCTCAAACACCTTGACACCTCCCCCACAGCCGTTGTCCCCTCTGCCTGTCCCTCCGCTGGGTACCCTACCAAATGAGCTTCAGGGAGACCTGATAGCACAGGAGATTGACAGTTTACGAGAGCAAAGACCTGGGATGGTCCAGCGAGATGAACAAATTCATCTCATTTACGACATCTTAAACCAAGCCTTTGAAGCCAGAGGTGCTTCTTGATCATGCATTCGTTCAGTATAGCCTTCAGTCGTTTACCCCACCACTACATGGGAGCTCCTTAGAATACATGATGCACCAGTGATATCCATCGGTTACGTCGTACCATGCTTATTGGTTTACCGCAAATGTATTTGCCGCCGGATGTCGTCCAGCACCCGCGGCGTCAATAAAACTTTATATGTTTTCTTTAATCTTCTCTTTTCTTGTACTCAACTTTCACTCGATTTGTCGAGCACCTACGGTGTTCCGCTTTTCCATGTGTCTCATGATCAGAATGTCGCAATTACAATTCGCTGACTAATTGCGCTGATGATATCGTGAGGGTAACTCTTATTTACCCACAAGAGTCGCTTTGTATCACATCCTCCCAAGTGCATGATAAGTTTAACTCGCCGACTTTCCAGTCTTGCTCGCCACTTTTCCACTGCAACCCCCAGAATGTCTTATCCGTCAACAGTTCAAGCCATCACGATCTCAAAGACGGGGGGACCCGAGGTCATTGAGAAACGCGAGATCCCATTCCCAAAAGTAGCCCCGAATCATCTGGTCGTGAAGGTAGAATCATTACCGATTTCCTATGCGAGTGTCAAGATTTAATATGTACTGCGCTGAGTAGGTCCAATATCTCGGTGTCAATTTCATCGACACATACTACAGGCAAGTGTCCAAATGCCCCAAGCATCCCGAGGAGTGCAGTTAAGTGTGCAACAGAGAAGGATTATACCCAGTCTCTGAATTCCCATTCGTGATTGGGAAAGAAGCCAGCGGTGTAGTCGTTGCACTTCCTACGGATGAATCCGTCTTGAACGACCCGGATTACAAGAAGCGTGGGTACAAAGAAGGTTCCCGCGTCGCAGTCGTACGGTGTGCTGTCTATACATTTCCTCACAATGACTCACGAGCCTACAGGACTACCTGGGTTCGCATACGGAATACGTTTCTGTACCTTGGAAAACGGTATACGTGATTCCGGAGTCGGTGTCGACATTGACGGCCGTCTCGGCCCTGGTGCAAGGGTTGACGGCTATTTCCTTCATGGAAGAATCATACAACGTGCAAAAGGGTGATATAATCCTCATTCACACCGTGGCAGGTGGTCTTGGACTGCTGATGACCCAGCTGGCTAAGTCGCGAGGAGCGACTGTGATAGGCACGACCTCGACGCCAGAAAAGGCTGCCCTTGCGAAAGCTAACGGGACGGACCATGTGATCTTGTATAAGAGCGAGGACACGGTTGCACGTGTCCTGGAACTCACAAATGGGGAGGGTGTTCATGCAATCTTTGATGGTGTGGGTAAAGACACGTAAGAATCGAACCTGTGGCTTCTCTTACTTGAGTTGACTTGAACTTTTGTGCAGGTTTGAGTCTGACCTCATAATGATCAAGCGGAAAGGCACCCTTGTCTCAGTGGGTAATGCTTCGGGGCCCGTTCCACCATTCGCTCCCATTAGACTTGTGCAAAAGAACGTGAAGCTTCTCCGGCCTACGTGCGTTCAACCACTGCGTTATTCAATTTTATGCTAACGGTTAGGTGTTCTAGCATGAACAACTACACATACACCCCAGCAGAAGCGCTCTACTACGGAAATGCCCTATTCTCCCTTCTTGCCAACGGCACCTTAAAGACGCAGGTCTTCAAGGAATATCCATTCACCACGGAGGGGGTAAAACAGGCGCAGATCGACCTGACAAGTGGAAAAACTACAGGAAAACTTGTAGTCAAAGTCAGCGATTGATGAGAGGTTGTATGATTGGCAGTCAAGACAGAAGCAATTCGTGAGAGTTTAGTCCTATTAAGTTGTGTATTGAGGGAGCGGAATTTACAAGGATATGGTATTGCTCTCGCACAAAGACAAAGTTCCACCAGCTATATTTGCAACAGTTTTAGCACAGATGCCATTACCATAGTAGAGGTCGATGGCTCAAGTTCGAGGAGTCGGCAGACGTGCACTCATTGGGGAAATCACTCGGAGTTAAAGGTCGCTGACCTTGAATATAATCCGAGCAATGGCGACCCAAACTGGAGAGTCCTTCGAAGTTCCAGAATCTCTGAGGTGAGTGAAGTGATTCTGATTCCATGTAAGTGGACGATCACTTGTGAACACATATCTGCCATAAGTAAGGATAAAACGGATGGTTCCGCTGAATGGCAATTTGCGTGACTTCCGGTACAAGTCAGCATTAAAGTATGCAATAAACAAGGTTTTGCCTGCATGGTGTGTACTCGAGGGATGTCAGAGATCGCCATAAAAGGACGGGCCCGGGTAGAATCTCAATGATGAATCCATGCGGTATATATGCTTGAACATCCGATTTCAATGGATAAAGTGACATAACGCGTTTGCTTTGCCCTCGCAACGGAGCGTCAATTACTTCTAGATCTCAGGGACGCTCGTACAGCTCGATATCTATATATATATATACCGCGCTTGGTCTGCTAGAGAGAGGATTTCAGAAACAAAAGAGTTGCGCCCGCAGTGAGATGCCAAGTACATGTGCACATTATGATCATGATGTAAAGCCTGTAATGGCAATTCACTGCCAGCCCTTACTCACTCAATCCCCTCTAACTACAGGCGTACCAGTCATATAGGGCTTAGGTGGGAGGAGTCACAAGTTGTTGATATCAACGCAGTCAACCCGGCTGCTGATAATCATTACGACCAACAGCAACGAAATAAATCTCCAATTGATCCGGGCGCTCCTTCAATGAATCTTGAATCCCTCCGTGTGGTTTGAGCTTCTCCACACACCACTCGAGAGCATAATAGTAGGTTTCTGAAAGAGCAATACACTCAGTTACTCGTCAGAACGAAACAGGCTTCCTGGTTTTGTTCGAACACAAGTGACGCTCGTGGACTTAGAGCTTCTTCAGACGAGTGCAATTTCCAACAATCAGGCCGTATCATGACTCATTCAATTGAATCAATTCCGTCTTTCAGAGAACAAGCTTGCGAACCAACGGGTTCAACGACAAAACTGGTTACACTGGTGCTCAGATTGAAAAAATTTTAACACTGTTGTGCTATTTTCGGTTCACGAAAAAGCTCACCCTGGATAGATGATATTACTAGATATGTTACGAGATTATATGCTGGCACATGCTCTGACAGTGCATTCAATTTGCACGAAAACACAGACATTCCTAACCTGTATGCATCACTCTTTCACCAGACCCATACGCCTTGGACATGTACAGCGGTCTGCAAGCAAGGTATATTTATACATTATATATTGACATTGCCTTGTTATAGAAACTCTCAGACTTTACATAAAAATGAATTGCGAACAGCATGGATCATAAGGCTAGTAGGCCTTAGGCCTGATGGCCGATACCGCGCCCATTGTCAATCTAGGAACCACCACATGTGGCACCTGGCACGTCATTGAGAATTCGTGAACCGGTTTGTGCTGTCTATACATAGGCTTCTATTCGCTTCAGCAATTGAATGGGACACCCAGATAGTACTTTTCCTCATGCCTTCCGTGCTTGATATGTTCCCCGCTGGGGCAGTCGTCCTTGGTTTACTAGGCGTTATCGTCTACTCCTACTGTTCTAGCACATCTAAATCCCGTCAACTGCCTCTACCTCCTGGTCCATCAGAACCCCCTCTTGGGCGGTAGTATGTCGTAGCCATGCGGTGATCGTCATATACTGATGCACAACAACAGCCCACCTAGGAAGATTGCTCAGTGGATAGCAGAATATGGTCCAGTCATATCTCTCAACGATGGTAAAAATGTACTAGTCATCGTCGGGGGCCATCAGGTATGACTGCATTTTGTAGGATATTACCATCGGGGCATTCACATCTTTGACAGGAAGCGATTGACATCATGGAGAAGCAGGGTACATCCCTCGCAGACAGGCCTCATTCGGTTGCCGGCGGTGACATCCTTGGGAGAGGAATGCGATTCGTTCAACTTCGCTGTGGAGAAAGGTTCCGCAAATTTCGCAGGTTAGGCGACACATCAATTAAATCAAAACCTAACCGTCTCACTATCCAAATCACATCAGATCTTCACATTCGCACCTCCAAGTGAGGACTGCTCAGACTTACGAGTCGATCCAGGTCGCGCATGCACGGGAGGTTATTCTGGATATACTGCACGAGCCCAAATTACATCAGAAACATGTCAAGCGGTACGTCCGTCCCCTATTCTCACACTTCGGCTGGTAACATCTGCGCATAGTTTCGCAGCTTCTGTAATTATGCGTGTTGTCTACGGGAAAACAACCCCTACATCACTTGATGACCCATATCTAACGCGCCTGCAAAAGATGATCCCAAGGGTTCAGAGCGCAATGTCACCAGGCGCGTACCTCGTTGACAAGTACCCCATCCTCAAATATGTCCCTGGTTATGGGCGAGATTTGAAGCAGTGGGGACAGGAAGAATACGATATGTTATCTAGCCAGTTCAATTGGGTTAAAAGTCAAGTGGTACGGACCCTTCTTCTGCTATTACATCGTTCTCGTCCTGACCTATAACAGGAAAACGATACTGCCCCCCATTCTGTTGCAAAGGATCTCCTCCTACACGCCAACGATAATAAACTGTCCGAGGCAGAGATAGCATATCTTTCCGGGTCCCTTATCGGAGCAGGCTTTGATACGGTAAGCAAAGAAATGGATACACATCAGCTCAACCTAACTTACGGAATTTTAGACTGCTGTCGCGATTTCAACGGTGTTAATGGCTGCTGCACGTTTCCCACACGCACAAGCTCGCGTACACGAGGAGCTGGAAGCTGTGGTTGGCAAAGAGACCCGTATGCAGGTAAAACTCATTGTAGTTCAGAACCAACTGACCTTGTGCCACAGCTCCCACTTTCGAGGACTGGTCGCAGCTTGTTCAGCTTCAAGCCTTCATTCTGGAAGCTCTGCGATGGAGGCCTGTCAACCCAACAGGTGAGGCAAGGAAGCGTGTTTAAGGTCATTTGGCTGATTGGCGTTCCAGGATTCCCGCACCGCGCAACGAAAGATATAATTTGGGTATATCGCATAAAGTCACAAATCAAATTTGAATTCATCATCATCACAGAATGGCATGTGTATCCCTACTGGTGCCATTGTCTCCGGAAGCCATTGGTAGGTGCACGCCAGGATGTATCTTTACAATATCTTACTTCGTTCTTCAGGAGCATCGGGCGTGACGACTCTGTCTTCCACGATCCCGAAGTGTTCAATCCACAACGATGGATTGGTTTAAACGGAGAAATCAAAGAGGACATGAAGCTGTTCACTTTTGGTTTTGGAAGACGGTAGATACCAGTTCCTTATTTCACTGGGTTTCTGCTGAACATGTTTTAGTGTATGCCCGGGGATGCATATTGCTAGACGGTGAGCCGACAGCGTGGCCTCATGATTGCTTTGTCTCATTACACCCACCGCATTTCAGATCAGTGTATATCGCTATCGCTCTTATGCTCTGGTCCTTCACGGTGGCAGAAGACCCTAGTAATCCCATTGACGACACTGCTTTTGCCCCTGGTGTGGTATCACACCAGCTGCCATTCAGCCTGATGTTCAAGCCCCGCATGGATGAAGCATTTTTGAGAAACACTTTCTGTTAGACGGCATATACCAGGCTTCCGCTTCGCGTGGTTGTTGGTTCGGTCATCTAGACGTCTTTGTGTAACCCTTCAGGCCCGTTATAAATTTTCTCGTCAGACATGTACTATCATATTTTCTGCTATGTATCATACGCTTCCCGTATAAATATTTACAACAACATGACGGGGCGGTTGTATTTTGATGGTCGTATCGGACAGCTTTGTATGACAATATGAAACTATGAGCGGATACATATTATCCCTGGCCGTGCCACAGCTGTCACTGGCAACTGACCGCTGATGAATTGACTAACACTTCCGATAATCACCTTCAACGTACATCATCCAAGAGGCGGATCCCGCCTTGCACAAAGTCACAAACCAGCAAAACACTTGATACCAACACCATCTTGCTCTGCAGATACCTCATTCGAATCAAAAAGATGGGCGTACAAAACAGACTGAGCGTTCAGCCTGCCAGTCGTCGAAGAACCATTCATGCATGGGCGGAACAATTGGTGCAATGTAATTGCTGACCAAGTTCCAAGGAGACGCGATCAGCTCCGTTGGATATATTCATCACGATGGTGAAATCTTGTCTGTGATACGAACTCCAGGTGGTATGACGCGTTTGGAGTGATTCCTGGTCGGGCGCAGATTCTAGCTAACTTTGCAATTGCAAAATTAACTGCCACGCCAAGTGATACTATAAAAGTGTAACTTGGCAGACCATTCTCAGTGACCATAGTCTCCCTCATTTGCAGCCCAATCGTGATGTGCTTGTTGAGCTTCCTTCCATTGCTTCGCCTCTTCCTTGTGAGCTGTCTTATCTTCATACCTGGGGCGTGTTGCCCAATAATCCTGTAACTCCTGGACGGGAAATGCCTCGTATCATACGATCACTGCGTAATGATTCAGCGGCGAAACCAGTTACGCGTATATACCAATCGCAATCGCAATCGGCGTCGAGCGCTAGAACGTCATATTAGTCCCACATGGCCCCGTAAATGATGGCCCTGCACCCCTGCGCGTCGAATAGCATATATTTGCCTCCGGAGAAAGCGGCCCCAGTGGCGTTTTATGACATTGAGCCTCCGCTGTCTGCCAGAGAGAAATTACTATAACCCTGTAGGATAAAAATAATAATCAATAGGGCAGGGCATCACTGGACCTACGCTATCTTCAGGAAGTGTAATCTACTCTTTTTTTGCCTTCATCTCCTCCAAGTCTTTCAAATGCTTCAAAAAAATGAAGTCCTGTTTGACTTTTCATTTCCCCAGCGTTCCACATCCTATTCGTTTCCGTAACGCCCGACAGTCCAAGGGCTCAGTGTATCAAATTCTTCTGTCCAGACTCGCAAGAACTTGGGGTCTGTGTCGTTGTCAGATGTCGATGTGCGCCAGTGTCCAGTACCATAAGATACGTTTTTTCTAAAAAAAAAAAAATACCATCTGGTGTGGAGAAAGGAAAGAAATCAGTGATAGATCAACGACTGGAGAGTGGTCTCGGTCGTTGAATCCAAAACCTGGGGAGAAGATGAACTAAATAATCAGAGTGATGTGTATCATTGATATGCTCATTGCGACAAAGGCTCGGAGTCCAGTGGAAGTTCAAGTTTTCGGCTGACGGTGATGTCAGTCGAGTCTCGACATCATCGAGGCGTGGAAAAAATTGCATAGCTTTGCACATGGGAATTTTTTTGTTTCCTCCCACTAAAGCGTTGGGTGTCGGCAAGGTGTTCGGCGACATTATACTATCTAGAGGCAACAAGGATTCCAGGAATTGAGTGCAGCGGATCGTCTCCACCAGTCGCAAACATGGTTGTGTCTGGTGGTGAGTAGATGACTGTCTCCACTTGATTGTGCCCTGTCTCAATTGAATCGATGAACTGATGATTGTCTCTCCGTTCTCCACGTCTCATTGCCTTGCAATCCTATCGGAGGATTCGTTCACCACTTGACCACGCTCTTTTAGTATGTCCCGTGCATTTCACCATGACTTCGCCTGTATCGATGTCCCACAACATCCGACCTTTCGCTAATCACTTTGATCCCACATCTCTTCAAGTTCTATACCCGCAGCGAACAGTCATTTGAACAAATGATTCGTTGACCACCGGACAAATATACGACACCAAAGATGAAATGGCCGTGTCCCTCAAGTTTCTAATGGAACATTATCATTGATCTCTCCTGCCTCCCTACGATAGGTGAAGACATAACGAACTACCGGACGCAGCTCCGTCTCAGCTTTCATTCAATGATGTTCAAAATCAACCCTTACGAAGACATGTTTTTTCGCAGGTCTAGATTTGTTGACACAATGAGCGCTTTGGTCAATTCAGGTTTGAGTACAAGAAGTCCGAGCCGATACATTTCGTTCCACCATTCCCTCTTATCGGGTTCATACAAAAGAACGTGATTTATATACAAGTGTGGGGGGCACACACGAGTATGCATGCCATGATAGACGCAGTTGTGGGCCCTGGGGGTCCTTGCTAACGTTTAAGCAACTCTATTCCAGACAGAGTCAATTGAATGGTTCACTGAGTGTCCTCAACGCGGAGCGTGCCGTCTATCATCAGTCTGCCTGCATCTAGCAAAGTCAAAGAGCTCTGGAAGGGACCAGTGGTCACATCCTCTAAACCGGAATCCTCGCAGTCAATACCCTCTGCTGCTCACTATCCTCGCCTCCTAGTAGTAAGTTATCCGGCAACATCGATGAAGCATACAATCACGTTCATCTATCTTTTGCGCCGATGTAAATGACAAACAAGATGATCCAGACTCGTGGATGATGAGGATAACAGGACTTAGCTCGATTCACAGATATTGTGCGGTGGATACCCGACTGGTCCTCGGTCGAAGCAAAAACGAAAGGAAGGAGCGAACTTGTGACGTTGCCGGTAATAAATAACCCATTAAAGCCGCCAGGTGACTTGGATGTGTATTTTAGTTGTAAAATAGTCCCTGCATATAACAAGACCACTCTGCGAGGGACTTGCGATGTTTTCAGCGTACGATTAATATTCTAGGCTGGTAAGAAATTGACTAGTGGTTTGGCTATCTGCACATATGTTGGTTATTTCAGGCTTTTGGTTGGTTGTGGTTGTGACGTTATTACCACGCTGAAGCGCTGAGGCCTTACTAGGCGTGACCCTGCAGCAGTATTACTACAAACTTTACTCCCAATTTACTCCCCAATCTACGTGACGCGCGCTTCAAGTGAAGCTCCTCGCTGCTATGAACTTTCCGACACTTATTGAATCATCTTATTTCAGTTTCGCTTGTCCGAGTCGATGTTCAGTCCGTGTTCTTACTGTTAGCACGAGCTCTTACCATTGAGAAGGAAACTGAGGACGACGTATTGTTTTCAACCTGAACAAGAGCGTGACTGTGTTGAAGTCCAGGTGGGTCAATACTAAGAATGTAGTAGGGGAGGGATGGTTGATGAAAAGGGAATCGGCCTTTCAGTACCGGTACGGTATTACAGGGATGTCACAGTAACTTAGACTCGGGGGTGCCAAGGAGACTCGAAACCTGATTTTCTTGAGTGCCTTCAAGTTCACGCCTGTCAAATGTCAAACCAAAAACACGAGACTACTATAGGGAAAAATAAAGGCAGCTCCATTGACATCTCTGTTCTATGACCTTCAGTTGTCGTGTACATGTCACATGATACTAAGAAGACATAAAAGGTCTTGAATGGCCTAGTGGTGCCGATCGAGTGTGCCGAGGCCATTGAGCGAGATCACCTTTCCACAGTTCCACAGGCGCCCACTGGCTGGTGTTTTACCTAAGGCCGGCTATGAGAAACAACAATGGCCAGGTGTGTTTTCTGTGGGCCTGTGGACTGCGAAGGGTTCGACTTAAATAGAGACGCGACGGTCGGTAGAACGGTAGATTATTTCCTTCTTCAAATCTCCATCTTCAACATCTCAATCTCCTTCGCATTAACATGCAGACATCCGACTCAAACATCAATTCACCACCGGTCTCAGCTACCATTGGTGAGGTGCAGAAACCTGTAAGTGCTTGGTTTTGGAGATATTGGCGTCTGAATATAATAATAAACATCTACTTCATCAGTTGGATGCGATTACTATGTGCGAGGAATCGGGCCTTGAAAACGTCAGGAACGGCGTTAGCTATCGTCAGCGGCAACTCGTCGAAGAAAAGGCCAATATTGTTCAGTCCAACGCTTCTCCCAGGCAATTTTCATCGAGTATTTGGAGGTTACCTACAGAGATACTCTCGGAAATTTTCCTTTACTGTCTGCCAGTGCCAGACGACGTATTGCCCTCACCAATACGGGCTCCCGTACTGTTGACCGGAATATGTCGACGATGGAGGGAGGTTGCTGTGAACTTCCCCAGTTTATGGTGCACGCTGCAGTTGGTCGCGGACGATGACTGGTACAGGAGAGCTCGCTTCTACGACTCTTGGCTCAAGCGATCTGGAGGACTTCCACTGTCACTTACACTGGAGTGTCTCTCTGACTTGAGCGGGCCACGAAGCCTGCTCCAGGAATACATTCCGCAAATCTCGTCTCTCCGGATTGAATTTTTTGATTGCAACGGCCCCTTCATGATGGAAGACTTCCATGCACTGGAGGAGCTCACCATAAACAAATACGGTTTTGACCGTAAACAATATATTAACCGCTCTCTCTTGAAATTGCCGGTTAATCTGCGTAGGCTCAACATGCCGGATATGTTGTTAAACCGCAGGCAGTTAAATTCCTTCAGTGATTCCGCATGGGCCCGTCTCACACATCTCGAGATCAACATACAGGGATTAGATGCATTCCCCCGCATACTCTATCTATGTCCTGAGCTCTCTTCCGTCACGGTGCTCGGAATATTCGACCCCATTCAGACTCCGGAACCAATCACGCACACCAACCTCCAATCCTTACGCTTGTATGGGGATGCATTTCATAACCAAGACGGTGATTTGGGCCTATTCCAGGTCATCACACTCCCCAACCTTCGCGTCGTTGACACTCGCCAGATGGGCAAGTGGCCACATGAAGAATTCAAGGAATTTTTGATGCGGTCAAAATGTCCTCTGGAGAGCCTGACTTTCGGCAGTGCAGTGTGGACGACAGATGAGCAGCGAGCAGAATATGCTACCCTTCTTCCTTCGCTCGAATTGACTGTAGATTCCGATAGCAGCTTCGATATATATGAGTTCTTACAACTAGAAGATCTAGGGGATCTATAGGTGACTCTGCTACTTCAACAGATAGTTGTTGGCTACCTATTTCACGAAATGATGACATCGGTTTACGCTTACTTTCTTGTTTTTTTGTCTTGTTTCCAATTTGTGTACTTTGCAGAGCAGTCTTTATGTAGGACATTACAATCTAGTCTACGCTTACTTATACCCTTACAAATGATCGGTGATCATGACGCTATATGGATACAAAGGGAATTTCAGAGCTTCTTTTGAAGGGAGAGTTATTCATCGTCGGAGGGATGGTCCGGGGTGAGGGGAATTGCAGTACTTTCCAAGCACCTTCATTGCTCAATGTATATAGTGTCTTGAAGTCTAAACGCCCTAACTCACTGAAGTCAAGTCCCGAAGAACGATGGATTATTCGAAACAATTATATAATTTTACGTTAAGGAAGTCAAAAGATACACCTCATCTAGCGCGTATAACCAGTACCAACGCCATTCAAGAAGGGGTCGTTACTGAAGTTAAAAACAGAGCATCCGCGCAGGACAGTCTGATTGCAGGAGAAGCACCAGTCATTAGTAGAGTTGATCGGAATCGTAGTGTCCTGAATGAATGAATCTGTGAGCAAGAAGCCATACGCGCTGCAAAAAGCAGCTCACAATAAGTTGCTGCATAAAACTGTCAAGAGTGATGCTCTTGTTGCCGAATATCTCAAGTTGACGGAATTGGCTATCCTCAGTGCCGTTCTTGAACTTCATACTGATCTCGTACTGACCCTGCGAGTCCTGTGACAACTCGAGGGCAACGACAGAAGCATAGTTGGCTGTGAATTGGTGTCAGTCTGCATGGATGAACTCATACACTATCGATACTGACGGATACCACTAATCTCGGGATTAGTCAGGGTAGCGTTGGTGACGTTAAACAGACTGATGAATGGCTTGTAATCGACTTCCTGAATATTCATCTTGACTTTGTTAGAAGTCTTTGTCATGTTACCCAAGGCCCAGAAGATCTCCGGGAAGAGTGTGCGAATGGCAACTGCAGCAAGGTTAGTGGGACGCATTTTTGTAATGGAATCCTAACTTACCTTGTCCGATGCTACTTGACGTGGAATCGGTGAAGACACTGCGTTGGACCCAATCGGCATAATAGCGAGCTTGCTGCAGGAAAGTGGGAGGTAGGGTCTCGTAATAGGTCTGGTTATAAGTGTACTGGACATTGACATGGTCGTATATCTGCGAGACGATATGAGCTCAGTTTGAAAATATTCAAATGAACCCTTACATTCCACTACGCAATTTTGCTCAAGTTAGAAAAGCTTTCACAGATGCGATGAAGTGACATACCATGTTCGTGAAGTTGTTACTGACGCCCCCCAAGTAAGGCTTTAATGCAGTCAGGAAGGGCGCGGCAGTGGTGGACATGTTTATGAATGAAGATGAAGCGTAAAGTCGGATTAGATGATCTTGGAAATACTAGATTTCCGGGCGTTATGAAGTGACCTCGCGAAGATACGATAGATTTCATACCTCGCAATCCATCCAGCTCGTGAGAGACGGACTCTGCCAATACTCCAGAGATTGTACTGCAGCACATTAGTTAGAGAACCAACAAGTAACTGTGACTGGCTTGCCTGGAACATATTGGTATCCCCCAAGAGGAGGGAGGACATTTGTACCATTCGCCAAAGTTATCTCTGACTTTTGTGTGGATGGGTAGAGACCCTGAAGCAGAGCATACGCAGAGTTCAGGATGCCATTTCCTCCACCGGCGTCTGCGCGGACTGCCAGCTGATCGACGTTTACCACGTCAGTGCTGATATTCTGGATGAAAGACGGCGAATCGGAATTGAGATATGTATTACGAAGGAAGCTCCCGAGTTCAAATTCTTGTTGCTAAACATTCGTAAGTAAGGTCCAGTATTATAGCGCAGAACTCTCACCTCCCCAAGTGGGGTGATGTATGCTTGGGTGGAGTTGTATGTATTTGGGTCTTGGTAGTATGTCGTGCTGTCGCCGTGGCGGGCCAAAATAACAACACCGATGAGTCCCGCTGCGGTAGTAGTGTTGACCATGACTGGAACTGTGGGACCTGTAGTGATGAGGGCTTTAGCTTTGCCGTCCTCCGTTGGCACTTTATAGCACGTTAACATGCATAGCAGTTTGAAAACGACTGGTCCATCTTGAGACTAGCGTCATTTGACTGGAGTGACTGCATACTTAGTTACAAAGCATTTAGCGCTTTAGCTAGTACTAGTAGCGTTGGCTAAAATATTTAGTGACAACGCTTACAGAGATAAGTCCTCCGAGCACTAAAAATAAATATAACACTAGTTACCGCACTAGTAGAGCAGCTATGTATGTTACACAGCGATCAAGTCACGTCGAAAACTCACGAACATCGCCAGACAACGGCAGGCATCAATGCGCAACAACACAGCACGACGGATGTGCGCCATTGCCACCGAGCCTCTGGTTTCAAGAATGCACGAAGGCAGGCCGGTAGGTGGCGAAGTACGGGAAGCAATCGAGATCTATTTCCGCAACAAAAATATCTCAAGACATTGCAGTGCAGACAGCGGCGGTTTCAAGATATAGGGATAATGGGTGCAGGAGGGTGGTCTTTCAGACGCTGCCACGGTGGTACAGGCTGAGGACGACGTGGAGGAGTTGGAGTTGCTAAGGAAAGTAGAGACAGCAATTACTGTGGTCCAGGTCTTAACGTGATGTCTTTTACGAGTAGGAACGCCGTCACGTCAGTAACTGCAGAGCAAATCATAGCGCGAGCATGCATGAGACAAATGCTGTTCTCGACGAAAGCTGTTCCAAAAGTACTTATTATAAAGACGGCTACCGCTATTACATAAGTCACCGCTAGCCTCACTTAACATCGGACTGCCAATATTTTTTGCTGTGCAGGATGCAATTTGAACACAGACCAATCCATGAAAATTATAGGTTGTAGCCGGTGCTGCTGATTGTGGAAGCGAACGATGATCGGATGAATTGATGAAGGTGAAAGCAAGAACGAAATGGTAAAATTGAGATACCCGGGGAACAAGTTTGGAATGAGTCTACAAACAGAAACACAACAGGCCGTCCCCTTCATTGCAACTGAACGCACGACAGTACGTTTCCGAGTCAGAGTCCTCGCACTGTTTACTTTCGTGACTCGGACCGATGTTAGAGTCTGGACGGCATCGACCATCGATACGGTTGATATATCTCAAGCGTTGTAGGGGGTTTAGTGACCATCAATTCGATAGTATAGGAAGGGCAGCACATGCAACGAGCAACAATTACAGTAATGAGATGCTAGGAAACAAGTTCGAAATCAATTAAAGCAGAAACAAAACCGGCCACTTCCAGGCTGCCTAGCGTTGACAATTAATTCCGCAGGTAGCTAGCTTCAGCCGGGATTAGAGGAAGATGGAGTTCGTCGGATATCAGGTCATCATCATTGCCGGGAGCACCCGGTGCAGCGTTCCGCTATACATGGATGCGTAAGATTTGGAATACTACGAGAAATATGAGACGCACGTACCTGTTTACCCTGTGCGAGAGGAATATCGACAACATTAATAGCATGCGATGTATGATCTGTATGAAGGAGCCATCAGGTTGATGGTCGACGTAAGCAGGATTTGAGTAGTGCGGAAGTATTGATGGCGGAGGATGGATGGTGGTGATACTGAGAGTCATGACTAAAAACATGTAAGCTCACACTCACACCCTCATCGTGTTTTAGAAGTAGACAAGGTAGCAGGGAACCTGGGCGATGGAAGGGAGACATGACAGGTGTCATTACAGCATTGCGTGGATGCTTAGATTTACTTGTCTGTAAAATATTCGCATGTAAATGATGGATGTATGCGGGGAGTACATACACTAGGCTGCAGTTCTGCAAGCCAAATGCCAGCGAGGATGTTGACTAGTAGTTCCGCGCAGATATTGCGCTGCTGCTGACATGCGGTACCCGATCTACGTTGGAGATACCTGGGTCAAGAATGTTGCATACGTGAATCTCGGTCTCATCCCTAGACGCGTAAGCCATTGGCGTGAATCGGGCGAGAGAATTGGCCCGAGATGTGACGTCGATTGAAGCAAGGAGCTGGCAGGACTCGAAGGCCTATAACTTGATGGTGCGGTTGTGGGAAGTGCTGGCGAGAAGAGCACAATAATGAGAGTGCTAGACCATCAATGGGAGAAGTAGCTTTGAAAGGAGCTCGGAGCCGATAGTCTTGAGGGTTGACGCGTCAAATAGAATCATAGATCATCGTGGTCTAGCCGCATCAGTACTCAGTAAAACTGAAACCCGCTAGCAGCGTGCTGTCCGCGGAGATGATCCATTTGCCTTCATCTGATAAAGGTTCTCACGATACTTTCAGCTTCCGACCAGAAGTGACAACCCATCGACCATCCCTTGATACCCCCACTGCACATATACCATTCTCACAAACCTCCAGATCCTCTACAATCTCCTTACCCTTCTGCAGGTCCCATTGTCGAGTGGTCCTATTGCGCGATCCACTGATCATTTGCTTGCCGTCGGGAAAATAAGAAATGCATGAAACACCTTATGTTTACCATCCGGCAAGGAAATAATAGATGATTTATGTCCATCCAAAGTCACGACTGGTGTCAGAATCGAATTGTTTGCTGCTGTACCGGGCTGGGTCGAGCTGGAAGCCATTACAGCTGTATTCGCCAGAAATGTTGACAGGCGTCTCGGTTAACAGTGGATATGTTTGGTGAGTTCTCCTCGTGCTCTGTAAGGTCAGGCTTGACCTTCAACTTTCACTCGTTCGAGAGCTGACGCACTAGTTATTTCAATTGTCAGGTCATCCACGCCTGATGCTCATATGGGCTTTTAAGATGCCAGCGAGGACGAAGAGCGATGATGGGCATATGGGTGCGCGTACCACCTCTTTATATTTACGCTTTCCAGATAGCTGCTCATCACATAGCAATGAGCATGTCTTTTTTAACGTGTCGGGTGAAATTGACACGGGCATGCTGCGCCTGCCGCGGATGTGGCGCGGCGTATGTGTCATTGCACTATCACACATTCTAGAGTACAGATCATGTTCAAACACCATCTTATGACACTCGAATGAATTCCACATCCTCGTTAATGATCAAACATATGAATGTCCATCTGCGCACAGGCCTTGGAGTGCTGCGTTCATATCTACGGTGCTTGTCTTCCACGTCTGTACTACTCGGGAAGGTAGCATACGCCGTGTTTGTCTTGTATTGCCTCTCATCGTTGATCTAATATTGGTTTTCAAACGCAGTGTGAAGTATTGTCAAGCCTCGACCCCACCTTGTTAAGCGCGATGCAGCTTCTGTACTCCGTACTACCAAATTAAGTCCCAACCATGCCATATCAAGCCTCATCCAGACTGGGTCAAGCACTACTCATCCCACGACAACTTCTCCTCGACATCCTCGCAGCCACCGTACTAATGTCAACTTTCAATCTTACCTATACTGCGTCAAGGCCCACTTTCATGCCGCCTCAAGCATAGCACATGCTGCGCCAGTGCCTTATCACTGCCGCGTCAAACTCCGCCCTGCGCGTCAGCACTTTGTAATTATCAGTATAGCTTAGGTATATTTCCGACTTGTCATAATAGTTGATTTTCTAACAGTGTCTCCTTTCGTTCCAACAGAATTGAATGTCGTACACTGTAGGTGTCCATAGGCAGTAATAAAACTATCTACTAAGCATTCTACAGACAGTGGTACTCCGAAAGCGATGATGGGCATATGGGCGCCCGTCCCGCCTCTATATTTATATCTTCCAGACGACTTTTTCTTTTTTTCTTTTTGATCATTGTGTACTGACCGCTGGGGCCATTTCCAGACGACTACGCATGGTACAGCATGTCCTTTTCTAGATTCAGTTGAATCAAACCTACCTCTCCCTTTCCAAGGCCCATCCGGCCTCCAAGACATTCCGCAAGCCGGTCTGTTGTCATCCGAACACCAATTCGGTCCTGGCATACAGTGCCTCCTCTACAACTCCGATCTTATCCGCACTGTGTCGTGACTCATAAACCGCGCTGCCAAATATTTGCAAAGAACGGGGGGGTATCGCCAACAGTCCATCCCTTCACTTATGCGGTCTCCATCGCTTTGGCTGCGGACTTTCTGCGTAATCTGCATTTTTATTCGGTTAGCGTTCCGCGCATTTTTCTTATCAACACTTATTATGTGCTAACTTCGTCCTTAGACCTGTGTACGGCACAGTGGAGCTTGCCGATGGGTGGCCTAGGTCAGTAATCGCGACCCGAGGCCTACTTCAGTATGTTGTGATACCATCTTTGCATGTTGACGATTAACTGTCGATGGACTTGCTCGATGGGACGCAGGTAATTTTTTGAAGTGAGATGCTACTGTTCATGCTTCACTGCCAAAACGAGGATGAACCCAATCAAAATTATAAAATTCGATTGCCTTTGCGACGTGGTTGGTTGCACTTGTCACTATTGCTAAGTATAGTTAGCTCAATTTGACTCTAGTGCCCTCGCAGGTGATAACGGAGGTTAGTTGATGACCTGTTCTTGTACCTGTACTCATTCAGCCTTACTCCCGCGTCCCTCATTCTTTATGAGTACTTACTATCCAGAATTTAGAGTCCAGAGTTCAACCTCCGTTGAGCTCCTGCCAAACGAGGGGAACACCCCCCACAGGTAATAGCATGCCCTCAGTACTGCTGCATAATTTGCCTCCACTGAAGGGATTTCAGTGAATTGCAGGTTAAAATAGTTTACCTCGTGTTGTAGTGCCGCTATGTAATTTTGGTTGAGGCTCGTGCCTATTAATGATTTCCATTTGAATCTTCAATAAGCGCCCCCCAAGACTCAAGATTTTACGGCGCAAATGCATCGATGTTTCTGATATTAATATCAACGCTTGTCAAGTTCTTTGGAACGGACTGGGAGATGTCGATGATGCCACAATTCGTTTCACCTCACCTGCTCGCTCGTTCCTTAGATGTTCCAGCGCGTACTGCAAGGAGTATGTATTACAAGAACGAATCACCAAATCACCTGGATTATGATGATAATGATAGCAATAACGATAACAACGATTGTAATAGTATGAACGAACGAATGAAGAGTAGCGTGTTATGTCATAGAAAATAGAAAGAATGTGTATAGGTGGAAAGATGATATGTGAATAAACAACAGCAGATAATCAAACAGAGAAAATAGTTGATAAAAGAAAGGAAATATGACTACATCTCATCCACGTCCCGTATCTCATTAGCCGCCCAAAAATCAGCGTCGTCTTCGTCGTCCTTGTCTCCGGCGGGCTCTGTGACCTTGTCATTCCCTGGTGGTTGAGGGAAGTAAAGTGCGGGATCCACAACAGTGGGCATGCCATACGGCTGCGTAACCCAAGCTGCTGGGGGCGCGATCTGCATGTTCTCGTACATCGACGTGGCGGGCATGGGGTACGGGTAAGAATACGTGAACTCCGTGGTAGGTGCTGTCACAGGCGCAACAGAAGTGGAACTCGTAGAACTTCTGCAAGCGTCTGCGTATGATAGCCGAGCGCCCTCAGGTGCTAGCTTTCCACAACTGTCGTCCCAGTGCCTCTTGCAGGCATCACGTCGGGCATAACTAATAACAACAATATTAATTATGAGACGCGCTTATTTTGAGTTGGGATACACACGTTTTGATACAACCAGGGCATTTGTATCTCTCTAGTTTAAAGCCTAGGTGCTTTTTCGTCTTGAGGTGCTTAAGATAGCTTGCACGACTGAGTATCATGCCGTCCTTAGAACACACGAATGTCCCGTTGGGTTTCCCATTTTGATCTAACACGGGTTTCTGCTCCAAGGTTTGAGAATACGACCTCACAAGATTAAAAGAAAACTCACAAATGACGGGTCTTTCGTGATCCCGTTGAAGCCAAAATGAGTTCGCTTGGCGTCGCGTTCTTCAAGGTCTTCGCCAGCGCGCTTTTCACCGACTGATGAACTCGGTGCTTGAGAGACAACCGAGGGAGCAGATGCCGTTGGGATCTCAAACCCGTGATTCTGGTGGAGATATCCTTGGTGCGGTACAGGTGGAACGTAAGGGTTCGCGGCTCCTGGAAAAGAACTCGACGGGAAGGGTTGATGGTACAGGGGGGGTCCGGATGGGTATTGTGGGGGAGGAGCAGTCTCAGTTGGCGGTAGGTATGGGCCAACATAAGTGGCACTCGAGATACCGGCGACTGCAAGGGGATGATGACCATTTGGTCCTGCTTGGAATTCGTGACGCGCAACTCCAGCATCTACACCAGCCGAAGGTGCGACGGGCGCGAATGGGGGAGTGGCATCGTACGGCGCATCAGGCGG
Organism: Suillus americanus; assembly: GCA_016695465.1. Lineage (NCBI taxonomy): Eukaryota > Fungi > Basidiomycota > Agaricomycetes > Boletales > Suillaceae > Suillus > Suillus americanus. Next base: position 1,196,788 of record MU177893.1, read on the forward strand.
CGCACCGTAAGGGTAGCAGAAGCCTGGATAAGGAATGTATGCGGGATGGGGGTAGGGAAATTGATCCATGTTTGGCACGTATTGTGCCTCGGAAGAATCGGAATCATTCGACGAGGAGGGGTGGGATGTGGATTGGGACATCTGGAGGTAAGAAGTAAATATATTTAGGAAGTGTAGGTGTTGAGGCTGGGAATACACATACCTAGGCCAGCAGATAATTGATTGAGATATCAAGGAGATGTATACGCCTTCGCAGTGGCAGTAAGTGCAGTGAGTGAGGGATAGAGGACGAAGGCCACTGAAGCAATATTTATATGCTTGTCCAGAGCCGCTTTGAATGTTTCCTCAAGTTGTGTTTCCACTGCAGGGACCTCCCTTTCAGGGAACATTTCCGGTGGACCATCATTATTCACTAAATGGGACAGTGATCTTTTGGCACGTTGCGTTCAGCTTTGCATCCACGCTTGAGATGTTTATTCTTGTGGCAAGTCCGCGATGTAAAAACAAGAAGTGCGTTGTGGATGCGCTGTGGATGTTTGTGCCCTCCTGAGACTAACAATCCGATCGGTGTACGGTGGCTCCACGTGGGGTTGAATAATCGTAGATCTAAGTTCCACTCGTATAAGTGACGACATCAGATCGCGATTTATATCGGCGCTTTGAGAAATACGGCCCACGCGGTGAACTGGTCGACACTGACAAAGAACGAACCTACGTAAGGTGCAATGGACGTTAAAAGGTCAGCTAAAGCAAGTACATTGGTCCAGGCTCTGACGCAGAACTTGTTGTACACCTCTCGTGTAACCTTCTAAACGCATGATTTTAGAGATGGCTCACCAGCATCCGACTCGAAAAAATTCAAGCGTCAAACGTCATGGGTAAGAATATTCTCATTGCATTCCCTTGCGAGTACTCACTCTTTTATTTAGTTTCCTTTAATATATCTCAACATCCTGTCCTAGATTCTAGTGGAACTTAACTCATCCAACCAAAATAGAAAACTGACCGTAGTTTTATGAAAACTACACAAGCAATTTGAAGGAAATCGCCTTCTTGCAACATTGGTCGATTGGCGCGAGGGTATGTCTTTTCCCCCGCTGAGAACCTACAACTGATCGCTTTTCAGTGCCTGTATACGCGTGAAGACTAACAAGACAATACCGATGCAAGGAAAACCAGTCTGACCCGGAAGAACGAGTGATGCTGTGAAGGGTAGGTCACGGCGAAAAATCCCTTGGCGATGATATCGACTCCAGGAAGCATCGAAGAACTCCTTCATCATTTGACAGTCGTCTCGGGCATTGATTTGCACCGTACGGATCGTGAATACAGCACAAAGCGATATTCGCATGTCCTGGGCCGGCCTGAGTCCAGAAGTCCGGATCGGATCGAGCGACACCATGCGCAGGAAATAAAATTTGCGTTATTGGTGGGCAGAAAGTGGTACCTGAGGACAGGGAAGCCTATTTAATATCTGCAATGTACACTGAACCCATTTGTGTAGGCTTTCGAAGTGCGGTCAAGCGTCGACCAGGTAAGATTTCCGGTCACGATTATTTACGGTTCAAAGGCTTTCAATACTGATGTTTCAACCATGGGCGAAGATCGGTTATCATTTGGTTGTCATATGACCGTCCCATTCTTCTCCTGCCAGTGCGCCTTACAGCTTGCGGTGTGTATCAAAAATCCCCTGCGTCATTTTCGATGAAATCTCTGGGGCCATGCTCGCATGAACTTGACAATAGTTTCAGATATGACGACAGAGGTGTAGACACACATTTGAATGAATTTTAGACGGTCGTCAACGCGGGAACAGTAAATTTTGGTGTGTGTGCATGGAGAAGGAAGGAAAACTGTTCGAGGTTTGTTGATCTCGGATGTGGTTTCAGCATCCGAATCCCGATCTTCGCTCTTGTTCAGTGTCGTTCAGTTGTTCACCTCACGTTTGCACATTACCTAGCTAGAGTCTACAAAGAACTGCTCAAGAACACGAAACTGATCAAACTTTCAAATCAGGTCAAACTCAGCTCTTCGTCATTTCACAGAGAGGCGGACCACGACCTTCAATTTTCAGCTCGTGGATTAAGGAGTGTGATATCACCGTGGATTCGAGTTTCATGCTTTGAATTTTCTCCTCCGTCTCATATGGGTTGTCAAGTTGAAAATTTGGTGTCAGTGTTATCAGTGTTTTCTTTACACCGCGCTTCATATCCATCATCTCTCATTCGCATTCACTAATTTGCGACAGCATCCGCGGCAGTCTCTGATTCGACTGCTCCTTGTGCAGGCCGACGTGCATTCTGGTTGTGGACGTCAGCGCCTTAGACAAGTCCGCTCTTGCTGTGGGGCCAGTCCTACACCATCGATGTTCCTTCTCTCTTGGTATTGGTGCCCGTGTCTTTCGTTCATCGCCATCCTGGTCGTCGCCACATCCACAGCCTCTGGTACGACCGGATGCACGAGGAGGACTCTCATGGACGCAATAACGCGGCTTCCACACTGCTGTATAACTGGTCTCCGCTGAAAGGACTTCATCGCGCTGAGCGTATTGTGGACGTTGTCGTAGTGCCATTGTATGTTATTTTGGTTGAGCCTCGTGCGTATTTGCAGTGAACATTATTTGCGCTTCCGTCTACATTTAAAGCTTCAAGTTATGCAGGTGGACGCAGCTCCAATGTCATCATAAGATTATTGAAGGTGCGGATTTACTGACAAAATTTCCGCCAGCTAAGTACGTCATCTGCTCAACGGTACTGCGCGCATCCAGACTCGGATGCGAGTCAAAATGGTAGGACACTGATAAAACGTTGCAACTAATTCCCTATGGAACAACACTCTCATCCATCACTATGCACAGGCTGGTCCACTTAGTTTTTTTTTTTGGTGGAACAACATTTTCGACTAGCAACTGGCAAGATCAATTCTAGGGGATACATTTGGGGAACGGGAACTTCACCCGCACTGGACTTAGTTGACGTCTCGAGGGGGATTCTGAGTTGTCAGTGGGTCACGTGTCAATTTAGGCAAATCTTGTTAGGAAAGCGTTGTAGTTCGCGTAATTTTTACCGTGACCTCTTTCTTCATGACCTGTTTGCACCTTCTGCAGGGCAATCTAGTCCTTGTATTTTTCATCAAGCCGTCGCCATGGCCGTATTTTTCAATACAACGGTTAACCTCTTCGTTGAAAGTGTCGCGAACATGAAAACAAGGCTAATAGACTAGTAAATATCACTCCGCCTCAGACATCCGTTCTGTTTCTTTCCCAATCATGTATGGCCGGTTCTCTCTGATATCTCGCCTCATCTCTCCGGCCCTCTCTTGCTCTTACCCTGGCGCCAACGAACGAAGCAGAATAGGAACAGGAACGTGGGGTGCACGAGTCCACCAAGATTTCAATAGTCTTCCAAGTTTGAGTATGCTTTCTGATGACATATTGGTCGATCATATATTCGACTACCTGATGGTGGAAGATATCCTGTGCTTGCGAATTGTAATGTCTACTTTGCACCTGCCTGCTGTCACTAAGCTCCTCGCTTTAGGTCAACAAACTGTTCTACAACCTTACGCACCATGGTATAATATGGAAACGGTTTCTGCAGAGGATCGGACCCAATGTGCCTGCATTACCGCCTTCTCTGCACTATTCTCCTCGTTTCTTGACGTCGTTTGAGGCCGAACGATTAGTTATTCGCGCCATTACAGTCCACAAGAACTGGATCCCGACAAATCCGTCCGCCGCCTCTTACCTTCCCGTGCAGGCACATAGGCACATATTATCAATGGTCGTACTTCCTGGCGGAAAATACCTTGTCGCTTCTGCATGCAATCTTGCCAAAACTCACTACAGTTTGGTTGTATACGTTCTTGATCACCGTATCCGTGGCATCGTTCCCCTGGCAGAAACACCCGTCCGAGGGAAAGCGTACAACGTATGCGCCAAGTACGTGAATGTGGAAGGCACGCCAAGCATTCTCATCGGGTATATTCGCCGGAAGACGTCGAAAAGTCATCAAGGTACTAACAGGTGAAAGCTGATTGTGTCTCCGATTGTATCTTCCAACACTGACTGTCGACTCAGCATTGATCCCTCCATATACAATCCGTACTTGAACAACCCACGATGTCAAATCGATGCTCCAATGCCGCTGGAGTATGTCGCGACGTGTTTGCAGATTTCCCTGGATGCATTGGATGCGTTAGGAAATCCTACCCTCGTACCTGGTTCCCAAGAGTTTTTCGACTTCGCTGCATCACAACCCCCGCCATTTCGCCTTCTCGGATACCTTCGCAGCGATTCAGAACTTCGAAATATCGATCTTGGTGAAGTCGATGGCGTTCCGAACATGGTAGTTGCCAAGATGCCCGAAACGATTGTGATGAAGGAACTGACTTTTGAAGGTCGCATATCTACTTTTAAATGCGCGCGTGAGGTCACACTTTCACAACAGGTATAGTCCTTTTTCTTGCTGTGAAGATTGCTCTAAACTTCTCGAAGGAGCAACCTATCTGTAACCTCCGGTTATTACCTTTGCAGGAGCAAATTCTCGTCGTGCGCTCTACGAATCGTCCGCAGTTAGCACCGGCCAATCCAGAGCCTGGAGGTCCACCTATCATTCCCGATGTCATGTTTACTGTCGCCATGTTTTCCACGCCTGAACCTGGGGATGGAGAAGCGGGAGAGTTCAACCCGCTTTCAATTGCCTCCTTTTACGGGAAAGACATTGAAGACTTCCAAATAAGTGACCCGCATGTGCTTAATGACCATGGTGGCGATTTTTTACCACCTCCTATCAATATCTTCTACAGGAATGAAAGTGGGGGTCGTATCTGCCACATGATTATCTCACCAACCCCACGAGAGAGCGCGCCCGAGGGATTTAGATCTACAGGGAAGCCGCATTATGCTATCGCGAACCTGAAGTCCAACATGATGCACCGCTTATCCTTCAAAACCGACGAATCCAGAACAGTATGCAGAACATTTGTCATTCCAGGATGTCTGCGCTCTTTATTCTACTCCGTTCCACGCGATAATCGATCGGACACCCTTTCTATCCGCAACTTCTCCGGTCATCTTCTATCAAAAAGAGGCGACGATGCCTATAGTATTATGCGGCGCGAAATGCTGCAAAATATCCTACGAAATGTTCCCAAGCACCGCGAAAATATGCTGGGACAGTTTAATCTGCCTTCGTATATCCTTGATCATATTCGCAATGGTGTGACAGCGATAGCCTGGGACGAGGGCACTGGGCGTATCTTTTATTCCAAGCCACACGAGACGATGCTGCACATTCTTGATATGGCCGCAACACCCCTGGAAAGTGAGTTGAAGTTCGTATGCCCAGTTGGCCATACACTTAAAGTTATGTTATAGCCATACATGGGCAGCGTTTTCCAATCCCTCTGGAGGATGAACGCATGCTCGATTTGTGAATTATATCACTCAATGGACTTGCTCGTTTGAAGGACTCGAGAGCCAAAGCGTTAATTACTTTTTACATTGTAAAATTTACCGATTGTATATTAGTATACCCAGTTTGCGATGACTTCATTGTTGTTTGTCTCTGGTCATTATTCTAACATACAACATGAAATTGATACAGACGCGACGAGGTAAGTTAGAGATGAACGAGCTATGATGGAACGGTAGGATACGCGCAACAGAAGAACTCTCCACTTTGCACGAATAAAAACAGTGTATGCGATTGTAGTTAAGATAGATGACTGTAACCTTTCCACGAGGCAGCTGCTCAAGCAAGAAAATGGGAACGAAGATTATTAAACAAGATATAGGTAAACACATCTTTACCATAGAATACAAGTTCAGCGTACGTCAGGCTCTGACGAGCGAGAGACGAGGAGTGGGTGGTCAAATAACCGGGCCGGGATACTTATTCCAGCTCTTTCCCCTTCTCGCGCTGCTTATCCTTGCGCCCAAACGGGAATGATGCGGTAAAGCTCAACTTCCGACTTGCCCGCTTCATAGCACTAGTAGTGTAGGTGGAAGCGCTAGATTGTAAAACTGCCTCCAGGGCGGCAGACGCATGTGCTGACCTTGGCCGTCCAGACAGGCCTGTCGCGCCTTCCTCGTACAAATTACTTTTCGCCTGCGTCTTGCCTTTATCTGAACGAGGCAGTGTCATGGGCGTGTTACTATATGTCCCATTGAATAGATCACCCGTAGCACCTGGCAATGGAGGAAGATCATGGTCCTGATGTATAGCTGCAGAGGAGGAGCGTGAACCAAGCGTAGCACCTGCAGTTGTCGGCCGAGCTGGGAATTTAGGTGATCTTGGTGGTTCAAAGTCATGAGGTGACAGTGTTGGCCGTTTGTGCGGTCGTGGATGTTCAGATGAGTGTCCTCGAGTATAAGCTGAAGGAGGGGATTGTGCTATCCTCGAGTTTTGCGGAGAGGCAGGTACTGTTGGTAAGGGCCGAATGGTGTATGGGTGATGGTCAGGAGATGCTGATGATGAGGTGCTTGTAGTATGTGAAGAATATGACGTAGTGCCTGAGATAGAAGGTGAAGTATCTCGTCGACTGTTCGTACTATGGGATGATGCCCGGATAAGACCAGAAGCAGACGAAGGGCGACGATGGGCCATGAAGGGCGCTACAGGACGATCAAGACCTGCCGGCTCCGAAGGATGTCCAGAACCATCATCATTGGAATGCTTCGGTGTCGACCCAGTAGTGTGGAACCTCGACGGTGATGATGACACATCCGAAGGAACGACAGGAGGCAATGGAATCTTCTTTGCCTCGGCTTCCGAACTTGGATGTGACTTCCCTCCCGATTTAAGACTTTTCCTTCGGAACCAGTAGGTGCTCTTCTTCTCTGTTTCCTTGCCATTCGGACTCAGAAGAGCAGGGACAGGTAGAACAGGTGACAGCGGATCTGATGGCTCGGCCTTGGGGAAGGGAGCAGTAGATTTTGCAGCCATGTCACGCTTGTCTGCACCAACCTTCAGTGAGGGGACATGCCTGAGTATGCCATTACGAGCTGGCGAGGGCGGCTTCAGTGACGAGCTACGACTGAATGCTGGATGATACGGAGGTACCGAGGGAGGACTAGGTTTCATAAATTCCGAGGGGATTTTACGCGGTGATATTCCAATAGGAGAAAGGGGAATATTGATGGGTAAAGATGGTGGGGGCAGTAGAGACGCAGTCTCGGTATCTTCTTCTGCCACTGCAGGTTCGGCAGACAACCCGGGCGGCAATGGTATAGGTTGTGAGAGCGATGCAGGAGAATCTGTAGGGAGTCCTTGGTGTGAATGCTCCTCAGGAGCACGTGGACTTGTCGGACACAGATCAAGGGCGACGAGGTCTATATCTACAGCTTGGTAGTATAGCACATAGGCGGAACCTGAATTGGATTCGCCGAAGTACTTGGGTATGTCAGATTCTTTGATCGACTCCACTGTTTCGTCGTCGAATACGAGCCAGGTACCCAACGTCTTGATGATGCTGACATAGTGACCATGGTTTGGCCCGCTATATTTACCAGAGACGAACGAGGGAAGAAAAGTGTGTCAGCGACGATTACAGATAACGAGCGTCACACGCAACAAAGGACGTACTTTCCGATGTGAACTACTATGGCGAAGAGTTCATACAGTCGATCAGGGTTCTCAGCATCATCAATAGTGTTGAACAAGCGGAGCTCGAAGGGAAATGCAACGCGGTAAGCCAGCTTGATGTACTTTTGTACGTCTTCTTGATACTTGAAGCGCTTGAGATGTAGAGCGAGAACATTGGGTAGTCGCTTTATCTTCATCCTGACGTGGCCTCAGTATCAAATATGGATGAGCAGATATTAAATACCTCTTTTCCGCTTCCTGGAGGTCGCAACATCCGTCGCAGAAAAACTTATTTCTCTGGCAGAGCATTTCACTAGCGCTGAATTGTCGAAGACATGCTGTCACGCTCGAGTTCTGTTCGATGTCTATGGAGAGGTCCAAAAATGATTCGTCACGTGAAGATACCTGTGCACGATCAGCAAGCGCAGCAGTAGGAATCACAACAACGCACATTCTCGCATGTCAGACATCGAGTTTCGCTAGTCAGCGTACCTTCAAATATCTGGTGTATAAATGTAGCCCCCGTCGGTGGATTGCCTGAGCTTGACGTGCTTGCTGTCATTACCAACGGTTGCGAGGTTGTAGATGACGATTTGACTGAATGAGCCGCTAAAAAATTGGGGTGTCAGTGGAAACAACGAGTGTCCTGAATTTCTGGTTTTTCCACATACAATCGTCGAGAGGGACCTGTACGAGCTTCTTTTCTTCTTCTATTTCCTCAACAATCTTGTTGAGGAGGTAGTTTAAAAATTCGTGAGCGTCCTGGTGCATTGTATTTCTAAACGCCTCATTTAATTCTTTGAGTTTGTCTATGAATGCTCGGGGGGCGACAGTGCCTTTGTCAGCTGGGTTCTGAGAGATGTGAATGTACAAGGAGCGAAGTGCTGACATCAAGGTCCGTGGTGATGAGGGGATCGGTGGTGTTGGAGGTTTCACAATACCAGCTTTTTGGGGAGATTCTTGTACAGACTGGGGCTCTGCTGGCTTCCGACGGGCAGCAACAGTTGGGGAGGCGGGAGCGGCACTGGGAGTGAACTGGGAGGATAGGGCTTCTTGGATAACGGCGCACGGATCTGCATGCTGAATTATGAGATCTCTAAAGGGACTACAAAAATATAGAGCTTGTAGAACAGAGTTGGCATAACTTTTGGGTCATCAGCGAGCGGCTGAGGTGTGGGAACGAAGTGAATCGTACCATGTGTTGCCAAACTACAGGTATGATGGTAATGAAGATCATTGGTGGAAATAGAGGAGTTGGAGGACATACATTCTCTAGGCCAAACTGTTTTCCATCGGGACAAGGGATTGGCAACGGTTGCGGGACAGGATGGTCGCTCGTGGTTTGTAGTACAGGTTGACCAAAAGGGTTCCATTTCCCTATAGCCATAGTTCAGTGCTCGGGTAACGAGCTCTGCGGTAAAAGATGATGGCGGTTCAAACTCGGAATTGGGGAAAGATTGCTACGGCAGAGAAACCTCGTTATGAGTACATCAAACAAGTTACTGACATGGATTCCGAGTCCACTCAACCGACAGCCGGGCCCCTTGCTCCGTTCTAAAAAAGGTAACTTCTCGCGTGGCAGACCAAGGCACTGCGGAGGCGCAAGCTCACATGTGCTGCAGTATATTGCAACCAGTACTAGCGCTCACCAGATGCTCCATTGGTGACTGCACATCAGACTCATGCGCAGATTTCATGTTATCTAATGTTGGTCTACGAGCGTGGCATGCCGACGGCCCCCTCATCTTTATTTGGCTTTGCTTTCCAAAATGAGTTAACAGTACCCCTGGCTCTCGTACCCAATTACAGTCCATGACATGTCCATGCCATCCGTGCCTCGCCAGGCTTTATTCATTTGACCCCCTTCGAGTTTGTGCTCCTTATCTTGAAACTCGTAGCGCTGATCACAATTGCAACAACTCTTCTGCATTAATATTCGCATTGGTGTGTTCATGCGTGCTTGTCTTGTCCCCACCTCGAAATACTATCTCACGCCTGCTCATCAGACCCTTTGATTTGTCAACACTTTAGGTCGAATAGGAAACCTTTGTGCATCATGCGGGGCTAGGCTCACCGTGTCAGCAAACTGCCAAGAGTACCCATCAAATAATCCGTGGCAGCATGCAGGTATTTCATAATGCCTAGCATAAATCAAATAAAAATCTCTACTTGGCGTTGAAGCCGATAAGATACATAAAAATGAAGTATGACAACACCTTCAAAGATGACTGAAGTCATACGAATCCCGTCTCACGCACGTGGATCCAATCGCCGACCTTCACCACGCCATTCGCGGTGGGAACCCCATTGCACCCAATACATGATAAGCTGGGCCGCGCGGGATCTAGGCCTCTTCTATACTTCATTAAAACCTTCAATGGTACCGCCTTGTCACGTACACCAGTCTCGGGATGTACATTTGGCAGCTAAGCATACTCAAATAATCAGCACCTATTTTTGCAAGGAAAATCGCCGCAAATTCGCACCATGCAACGAGCACACTTAGACACAAGCCGAATGACTGGCGACGCCTTGTCTACACTCTCGCGATGAGAATCGACAGTGAATTCAGTGAGTGTATCCTCGAAGAAAGGTACGCCGGCTCCTTTAATCACTATGTTAGGGCGGAACCTGCAAGCAAAGATTATTTAAGCAAGCAATATGAGCAGCAACCCGAAGTCGCACGAGTCACTCGGACCGAGTTTACCTTTCTATCTGTAGAGTGTCGCTGGACCACTTTTCCTCTATGCCCTGCATGCCCACCATTCCTCTGACCCGCTCCTGCACGGCCGCGACACTTTCCTCGGACATCAACATCAAGGGATACCCATCCTGAAAATATGAGGGTGCATCTAGGTCGGGAAACCGTAGAGTGGGCGGACAGATCCGCGGACGCGAGCCCTTCATAGCCAAGTGTACTTGCAACCCCAAATATTCCGAAAGTATCTCCGAGGGCGACCTTCCTATATTGGTCTGGCATACGTATCCTTCGATGTCATCCTTACCCCACAATGATATATCGATGCTATAGAACACATGGTCAAAGATAAGAGACATCGGGCCGCAGTGGCATATAGCTGTACTCACTTCTGCCAATCCTGAAGTACTTCCTCAGTTGGATTTAGTGGTATGGAGAATGCCTCACAACCCGACTCCATTGGGAAAGATACCTCGAGCCGGCCACCCTCTGAACATGAGGAGTCCGGAATGATACGAGGATTTATCAGAATCATCTGCACAAAGTTGTGCCAATGACTACTGGACTTCGGGTGCTATTGACATTATAGGACGTACCTTAGCCACATCTCGGGCAGTCACGACTGCGTTATCACCTGCCCTTATTATGCACCATCTCCGGTCATTCTACAGCGCAATCAATTTTGATTATCAGAAACATATTTAAATGCACTGACATCCAATCCTTCAAGAGTGTACTTTGCCTCTGGAACAGAAGTGCCCTTACAGCTCTACAAAATCAACACTGCCACCAGAGCAGAAATCAGCGTAACCACACACCTTGATGGGGTGAATGAGGATTTTTGTGACACGTATATTTGACATATCAAACTTCGAGTGATCTGAGGCATGGGATCCGACGGCTTTTCCCTTGTTTGATCGACCACCTAATCCTAGAAAACAGTTCAGAATCCAGATATCAATTGGAGCGACTGAAGGCACTAGGTTCAAAGAAGCAAAGCTCCAATGACCTTTTTCAAATGTATTGAAGCACTCGGGAATATAGCGTACCTACTGGTTTTGATATTTGCGAGAGAACCAGATAGGCAAAGGGCACAAGAATGATTGGAATCCACGAGGTTTGCAACGTGGCAAGACCTTGTTCCAAAATCGTTGGCGAGTCCGTCATCGTGGAGTTTGATCGATTATAGTCGTTTATGGTGCTGGCTTTTGAAGGCTGTCGTCCTTGTTACGCTACAGCTGCACCCTACGATGTTCGACTGGCCTGGAATCCGGGTGCAAGTTGTATATGACAAGAGATGGGAAACAACGTCGGTAAATTAAACGGCAAACTTGGCCAAAGATGGTGACGATTTCGCTAGTTAGTACACAATGAACATGATGTATTGGGGATGCAGGTGAAAAACTCTGAGAGGGCTGCAGCTGGGGCACATAATAAAGGGAGAACATTAGTCTTCCATCTCATCCAGGAAGGCCGACCCTGCCACCATTCAGATACATTGTGTCCAAGGAGCCGAGGAAATAACCATAAATCCTACTCAATAATAACAGTTTATTTCGCCAGTTTTGAGCGTGCAGGACGAAACGAACTGCGTCAAATAAGGTTTGTGCCACGAAGGGAAACTGTCAGTAAATTCATGGCGCGCGATAACCCAGTGCACATCGGCAACCTCAGCGCCAACGAACGTTGAGTCGGAGTAACGAGAAACAATCCACAACGAATCTTTTGGCGAGTGAGAGCTTCTGTCCATCTTCGTTCCAATAGTCACCCATATATATATATATATGCATACATAATCGACATGACACAGTATTTTTTTATAATCTTTGCACCTAGGCACATAATTACTCCGATATTTTGCCGGCAATTTCACATACAAGTCAGGTAATTATGTAAGTAACGGAGTCCGCTACCCGATTTGGATGTTCAACGTTGAACCGTTGACTTGATCTTTGTTTCGGTTGCCATTCCGATTCTCACCACATTTCCACGTCTAGTATGCTGGCTCCGGAATGTACTGTGATGACAGTGTTACCGGGCATGCGAGATAGCGTATAAATAGTTTGAGACCCACTTACAGGTAACATCATACTTCCGTAAATTATATCGGAAGTGGTGCGCACCTCTGGTTATCCTCCGAAACACTATTATTGCAGCGGAACTCGATATGGCGAAAAAGATGATGAGGCAATAGTCAGTGCACGTGTCCAATCCATCTCCGTATCTTTATCCACACACACAATCCACGCCCTCGCATAATTTGATGCAGCCGATCTGAATCTTCACCGAAAATAAAACTTGAATTCGGTTCCAAAAATAAAGCCATGAGACACTGCTCAACCTTGCAACGTTGGGCGAGGACCATGGAATCTTCCGCTTGGGTAGCAGTATTTTCATCATGGACAGCAAAGTCTATAGGGTTATCAGAGACGCAAATATAATCAATCTGAGGTTTGAGCACATACCTTACACGCAAATTATAAAGGATGAAAGTCGGGAGTACGACAAGATTAATCCAATGGCATCACGGCCTTTGAAATACTGTACACGAGTGAGCTAATTGGTCCGCGTCGCGCGACAAGAACGGAAAAATCGGTCGACACAATAGCTTGCGGATGAGTCCAACCGTCACTAGTACTGGTAACAAGCGCACGATGTTACACAACGCACTGTGGTCCTCCCAAAACAGAATGCAAATGGAGGATTTATTATCCCAAGAGTCAAGACGCAATAACCGTCGGTCCGTCAATAGCAAAAGACATGGCTGCTGCTCGAGAGAAAAAAGTATCAGATTGATGTGCACCCGAGCACGACCTTAGGACCCAGGCTACCATAAATGGTAACGGGAATGAAATAAACAGGCGAAATACACTGTTATTGAGATCACCTGGGAGATACCACCGGTGGCCAAGCCACGGAAAGACTCGGGACGATACCATGACTTCAAGTTGATCAGGGTAAGATCTGGTAAGATGTCACGGTAATGAACGAAATAGTGCACTGCAGCCAACCTGCTCCCATGCCACCGTGTCATGCAGCGCCAAACGTTCAGAATCTCATAGAGCTTCATAATGAAATGAAATTGCGGACGTGTCTTCCTGAAAATGGTGTGGTAGCAGACTGGTGTGCTGGCGCCATGGTATATATATTTGATCCTTCTCAAGCTTTCAGCTCAGCCATGAACCTGAAGCTTCAAAAATCAGAATCGCATATGTTTCAAAAGTAATATCATGCTCAAAATGCTACAATTTAATGGACGTACAACACCTTCGTCTGCATAAACTTCCCCGCTGCTCATTCAATTGAGCTATGCCGTTCTCAAAATGATGTGCACACCACTGTCTGTGCTGATGATATCGCTGAACTCTCCGACCTGCAGAGCAAACGCGGCGTCTTCAAACGGCTTTTGCATCTGACCCTTCGAGAATGGCCCAAGGTTTCCCTTCTGGGAATGCGACGAACAATCGGAATGGATACTCGCCAGTTCTTCAAACTTCTCGCGCGAGTTGCCAACCTGGGCCTGATAATCTCGGAGAATGTCAATAGCCTCTTCCTTAGTGCGTGTAATATTTGTCTAGGAGCATACAGCGTCAACATGTGTCCATTTCCGAAAGGCAGATGCATGCACACCTCCTTCCAACTCGATGTTCGCCGGCTGTCTTTGTGCTTCACCAACAAATGACTCGCCGTGATCGTCCCAGCTCCTCCGCTGCTACCGTCACTCAGGTGCTGTGAGCCGGGAAGAGACTTGATCTGATCCTCCGATAGCTCTGAGGGGGCATCCCAGCTTGATTGCTTGCTAACAGCATTGAAGTAGTATGGTATGCCCTTCGAGTTAGACATGCGAATTTCCCAGCCCGACGACTGGGTGGGAAGCAATGTGAGGCAAAATCGTGGTTGAACGTGGTAACCTGCGTGTTACTCACCATTGCAAGATTTATCTGGTGTGAGGAGGATGTGGTTTTCGTTGTGCTCGTGGCTTGTTGTGACATCTTGAAGCTCATTTATGTATTACATAATACTCCATTTTAGGATAAGAGAGAATTTCTGTATTTGTATATAATACAGTAGTACACTATGTAGTAGTAAGACACGGTGCCCTAATGATGGGCTGGATGAATATATAGGGACACAGGTTATGGTACGAATGGCCGAGGAGTCCGCATTTTGGTGCGTGAATCATTCAATGAGCTCGTCCGGCGTCCAAGCTGGGTACAATATTAATATGGTACACTTCTTCCTCCTACACCCTCCTCCCTCTCCGCCTATTTTCTCCCCTCCTTCTCCCCTCCTCTTTCCTCAGAGTCTCTTTCTCATCCTAGTATGGTGACCTTTATTGAAAGCATCCGAATTAGATTTATTGGTGCCTCTATCCCCTTCTCCGTACCCAGGATCTCGTTGAGTATGACATTGTGAGATACTTCGCGCAAGACCTGAGATGACTGGTGATGTGTGACTTGTTGCCACTCTGAAATTATTCGGTTCCTACAGCAACGTACGAGCATTACCTCAGTTACAGCAGAGGTGAAGCCTCATTCACCATTTGGCAAGCAAGAAACTTACACAGTGATGAGTCAGTTGATATTTTCACTCTTTTTCTAGTAGGTACAAAGTATTATGGTTAGTATGCACTCCCTCTGATACATTTGTAGCACATATTGCGGTCCAGTATGTTCTATTGTAGTTATTAATGATTTATGCCACTACACAGGGAGGAGCACTGAGGCTGATATTGTGGAACTACCAAATTAGGACATGTTTTGGGCGGTAGTGTTACTGTTTTCGGGCAATGAAAACAATACAACGCTGGCCCGTTTGCCTGCAACTTGCAATGTCTCAGCCAATTGAAATCATTTATCGGTTATTGAAATACTAGTGTACTTGGAGGATATTTGGGGCAGTATTTAATGCTGGTGTTGTGGTGATTTCCACAGACTCATCAATTATCAGAGCAAACGAGGTGTCCGAGGTCTTTTCATTACGTTCTTACGTTACACTGCTGGGACCTAGTTCATCACCAAATAGTGGTGGCGGAGTGGCAACAGGGCACACACTCTACTTGAGAGGCTGTACTGATATTAATACTGAGTGAAATTTAGCCGCGGGGGGAGTTATAACCTTGATCTGTCCCGGCCGCAGTCATCGAATGACTGGAGGGACTAAGTATGATTGTGAGCCTTTTGGGCCTCACCCTTTTATCAATGACGCACGGATTCTCCAGCTGGGAGTCGGAGTCGGCGATCCCGCCAGAACGGTGAGCGTATTTAACTCATTCTCGCACCATAAATCCTCAGTCGCACACAGGTGGTAGACTTGGCTATGTCGGAGCTATCTAGATGTATACGACGTCGAGACGACTGGTGGGATTTATTTAAATGTCCAGAAACACGCGCTCAGTGGGCCGCCGAAGCTCTCGTTGAGCCTATGGTTGTGCAAGCACCAGGCCTCAACCTCAGAGTCTTGCTGACTCCCAATCAGGTTTGTAGACTTGCTTGAGTTTTGCGAAGAGTTAATCATCCACTCTCGCCTGCGACAGGTTGAACATGTTCTAGAAAAGTTACAGGGCTATGCAAGCCCACGCGACGTTGAGAATGATTGGCAGGCCCTCTTTTCTGGATATTAAAAATTGGCATTCTAACATACTAACAGTCAGGTTTCTTGCTTTGAGCGCATCTGGGAGTCTCAAGCGATACTTGACAACTCAGCGCGCGCAAGCCTCAATTGTCAACTTTCTCGCTTTCTCGAAACACTTCCAGACAAACTAGCACGTCGTGAGGGAGACGAGCTAACGCGCCACATTATAGATCCATACCTGCATCCTCTCATTTACGGTCGTACGCTTGCTTACGACTCAGCTGAGGAAGGGTTTCTTCGTCCAGAGCTAGTGCCCAACATCACAGACGCGACCAGCACAGATTTTCTCTCGCAAAAATTCGCATATTTGCCTTCCGACTTCCTTATCTCTCAGGATGGCGCAGCAAAGGCTCTCTCGTACATAAATAACCTCCACCCTTGCTACTCTGTGCTCTATCGCCACTTCGAGGAGTTGCTTTCGAAATGTGTTCCCATGTTCGAGCACGTCCTCACGGACTTGCATGCGGACAACCCAAATAGAGAACAAATCCAGGGACCTTCTTCGTCAGCGGAGTGGGAAGAGCCACCGGAGCCTCCAAATTTCTCGCACGACTCCGTGGATTACTCTGCGTTTGAGAGCAAGAAGCGGCAGCGGATCATGCGCCAGTTGATTGTGCCTGATGTGCCGATCACCGGTTACCCAGGTGGGCTCGAAGAGCGAAATATTGTGCAACTCAGGGGGAAGACTCTTCAAGTCATACATGACGTGTACGAGATTTGCATCGTATGATTCGCTTCTCGCACTGCTACCATTCCCTAAAATCGAGTCCATGTAGAAACCAGGCGACCCTGCCTTTCAGGGCTCTCAATGGCGCGTAGAGGGCATAAAGAACGAACACATTGTCGCTTGTATTCTTTATAATTCGTCAAGTGTATGACATCTCTTGACTTGTTATCCGGGGCCTCAACCATTTGTAGGAGAATATTACCCCCAACTCAATCGAATTTCGCATGGCTGTTAAGACACCGCCTGTATTTCCCAAGAACAGCTGCCAGGGTATAATAATCAGGACTTGGGGTTTACAGACAAGGAAACCATGTCACCAGTATATTGGCGCTGTCCCAATTCACCAAGGATTATGCATCGCATATCCTAATATTTATCAACATCACATCACACCATTCTCATTGGTCGATCCGTCAAAGGAGGGGCACCAACGCATCATCGGGTTGTACTTGGTTGATCCAAGCATTGCGCCGCTGGCGTCCACGCAGAGGGTCCCACCCCAACAGAAAGCGTGGACGAGGTTAGGTCTCGAGAAGGGGACTCGTGGAATCTTTGCAGTGGAGCTCGTTGATAAAGTGCTTGATGAGGTGGACGGAGTCGTGGATGTGGATGAAGCGGTGAAATATAGGGAAAGGATGGTGAAGGAACGAACCAGATTGTCAGTGCTGAATGATGTTCAGCGCTTCAATATCCAATGCAACAGCTGATCGTCAGGTAAGTTACAGCGACAGGTATCCTAATAAGTTCGCTCTTGATCTTCTATATATCCGTGATTAGAAGTGTGTAGATAGACTCTTGTACCGCTAAATTACTGTTGGGAATATCCTTGAGGGTTCATCGACTGCCAGTTCCATAAATCTCGGCACATAACCTCAAGAGGCTGAGGTGCCTTGAAGCCCAGCTCCCTTTCAGCTAGCGCAGGATCCGCAGTAAGATCAGGAACATCGCCACGGCTATTAAAAGTTGGTAAACAAGGAATAATTGCTACAGGCGAGAAATAAACTTGCCGTCTTCCAATGACCTCATATTTGAAATCGAATCCTGTAGCCTTGCGCATCGCCTCAACAATTTGAAGGACACTCATACCCTTTCCTTTCCCTAAATTGTATGCCTTGTAGCGTGCATCATCGGGGCAGTTATCAAAGATAGTAGATTCAGGCGCAAGTGCGTCGAGAGCGAGCAAGTGTCCAGAGGCCAAATCAAGCACGTGGAGGTAGTCTCGGACACAGGTACCATCCCTACAATCCTACATGATCACTGCAATCAGCGAGCGGTATTGAACAAACTCACGGAGTGGGATAATCATTTCCGAACACTTTCAGAGTGGCATCGTCTACACGCCCGATGGCCATATGTGCCAACAAAGGCAACAAGTTCCCTGGGCGACCACGGGGGTCCTCGCCTATCAACCCCGAGGGATGCGCGCCTGCGGGACTGTACGCAAGTCAGCGTCGGTGCATATCAATAGACAGGAGAAAGGTATTCACTTGAAGTAGCGAAGCGAGACAGCGCGCCATCTATTCGGTTCAGCTGAAGGAGTGTATGTTGGTGAGGTCTCAGGTACAGCAAGGGACGCTTACCGTGGCACAAATCATCGATGATCATCTCAGACATGACTTTTGTCTTGCCGTAAGGGCTGTCTGCTTTGAGACGCGTCGTTTCGGGAATTGGGATCACAGGGGGTGTTCCGTAGACAGTAGCAGAAGATGAATAGACAATACGAGTGCAGTCGAAGTCGGACATGGTCTGCAGCAGCGACACCGTAGCAGCAACGTTGTTTGCGTAATATGTCAAAGGAATCTCAACAGACTCGCCAACCGCTTTGTACGCCTGAAAATTTTCATTTGGAATAATTCAACCTGCATGGAAAAACCAGTACTGACAGCAATGTGAATGACACCCCATATTCCACCCTTGTTATAGCGTTCAAAGATCCCCTTTATTTGCTCCGGGCTGGTCAAGTCGCATTGAAATGCATCAATTTCTGTGCTCTCCTTGTCTGCCTCCGACGGGTTTTCGGGAAGCGTGTCTCGCGCAATTTGGGCTACACGAGTGAGCGACGCAGGGAATGAGTTGTGGTAGTTGTCGACAGAGATAACTTTGTATCTTCTTGTCTGTTGTAGAGCGTAGATTACATGTGAGCCTGAATAATCGATAAAACTTCGGTCAAAACGCAAGCTGAACAGGTCGTCCCCCGAGGTAATTACCGATGTAGCCAGCTCCACCAGTCACCAGAACACGCTGTAACGACAAAATATGAGCCAATCCGAAGTATGAGGCATGCAGTTTGAGTACGCACTCGCAAACCGGTGGATGTGGACATCGTCGAAGGTTGAAGAAAGCAGAATTTACGGAATGTTGGCAACCGACTTTGCAATGTGAATTCATCCCGAAGTTTGGCGCACGCCGCCGCGATCACGGGTGTTTACTGCGCCTCGGCAAGCACTGCGTAGACTTTTCTTAGTGCATCATGGGCTAAATACGACATGGAAAAAAAGATAGTAGGTACTGAGAAAGCCCTTGACATTTAAATAGCACAATCGAGTCTTGCATGCATCCTCCCAATTCGAACTGTGAAGCGAATTCCGAAATTTCGATTTGTCTTCAGGACATCACCGATCTTCCATCTTCACATCCCCTTCAGCATCCAATGGAATCCCTGCACCCCCCGTGACATCACCTGCCTTGCCGCCTTTGCGGTCCTCGTGTCCTTGCGTGGACGACAGAGTAGGCACCATCTCCTCGGCCTTCTGCGTCTTTTGAATCTTATCTCGTTCCTTCTCTACCTCTATCTCATTGGCAAGTAAAACAACATCTCCCGTACCGATCTTGCCAAAATGCTGCAGATATTGATCTCGTGCTGTACGCAATGCAAGCCACGACCAGCGTTGTCTGTTCTGTTCAAACATATCAGCGGGATCATGGAAGAATAACTGTATTTTGTACCTCTTCATATCGAGCTATCTGGTCATCAGTAAGAGAAGCGGCGGGTGGTGGAACAGTGACGGAGGAAGTTTCTGGGGACGAGGCTGCAGCTGGAGTCGGAGTCGGTGTGGGTGCTGCTATCGTTGAGGACTGTGGGGCGAGAACGACTGGAGGACGAGCAGGACTTGATGCGCCTGCTTCTAGGAATGACTTTACTGGGGATGAACAAGGCTTTGGGGGTAGGGATGGATGCAAGGGCGAGCTGGAGACACTGGGTGCTGATAACAAAGCAGAGAACGAAGCTGCTGGCGGTTCCACTTTGGGTGGTTCTGCTAGTGTCGATGCGGGAGCGGGTGTCTCTTGCTGTGCAGTGGACTCTTGCAAAGCAGCTGCCTTGGCTCGCGCTTGAGCTAAGCGTTCGGCATTCTTCATAAGCTGTTTTCTGCGCATTTCAATGCGAGCATCTTCTTGCTTGACTTTCTTCACGAAATCCTTAACGTCACCCGGTCTGCCCGGTCAGTCAGCATGAAGTCATTGAATAGATGTGAAATCCTTAACTGGAAGGGATTCTGCAGGTCAGACAAATCCCTGTACCCCATCTCCCATATCTCAGTCAGCGACTCAGATCCTAGGTTCCACTTCCATGGCTCGGGGCCCTCCATTCTCTTCAACCGAACTTCCCTCGTGGCCTCCTCCATCCCTACCTTTCTGCCACCCACCTCAGCTGACCATGGTTCCCTATCAAAAGGTGCGCAGAGGTCATTCTTCCACTTCACCCAGTTCTTTTCCCGGTCAAGAATAACATTCACAGTGTCGGCGAATGTAGGACCGTTTGGAGCGGTGGACCGCAGCTCCGCGGACACCTTTGCGACAGTGTCATAAACCCACTGTGCATCTGCAGATTCAAGCGTGAAGTCCATTTGGAGAGATCTGTTCCTGGGCGTGGACCACACGGCCTTTGCGACTTTGCTGAATGATAACAGATGGTGAAGGAGGAT
The DNA here is from genome assembly GCA_016695465.1 of Suillus americanus. Lineage (NCBI taxonomy): Eukaryota > Fungi > Basidiomycota > Agaricomycetes > Boletales > Suillaceae > Suillus > Suillus americanus. The sequence goes on from MU177893.1 coordinate 1,217,356, forward strand.
GAGGAGTTGGAACAGGACTTGTCGACGAAAGTGGGTATCCGCAATCTACGGAAGTTCAGTGACTTGCATGTTTAAGAAAGCGGAAAGTACCTCTAGATTAAGCAGGTCTGGACTTGTCAAGAACTTTGCGAAGAAGTATTCGCTATTATTGCTTGCTTCACCCAACTCTGGTTCTCGTTTGCGTTTTAGGTTGCTGCTTGCACCACTGGCGCCTCTATTGCCCATCATGGCGCGTTCCTTCGTGGTCGCCTCCTTGATGACGGGTAGAACTTTGTCCACCGCATCCTTAAATTCTCCGAATGTATTGGGGGAGGCAAACAATGGGGGTCGGGAGAAAGGCAGTTGCAGGGACCAGAACATCGTGTAGAAACCTGAGAATGACATGAGCCACAGAACATCACGACAGATCTCCGCCCTACCGTCCTTGTCTTTGGAATCTGCAGATTCCTTCTTTCCACTGTCTACCTCCATTTTTTGGCTGTCTTCAGGGCCCTTAACTGTCTCCACATAGTCCTTTTTCTCAATGTCCTTGACACCTTCCCACATAGGCCCATACTCTCCTCGCAAATTAACGCCACTTCTTTCACCCAGAGGGAAGACGCCACTCAGAAAGGTCAATATACGACCGCAAAATATCGTCGTAGAGCCCATTTTTGAGAGGCGGCGCAGAAGATCATTGAGAGTACGCAGTAGTATGAGCGCCTTGCCCTTCTGTGGGACCATGTCCTTGGTGAGTCGAGAAGCACTTGACTCGATCCAAGAGAATATTTGTGAGCAAGACGTGATAGTCTGTGTCTCGAGAAGATCCTGAAGGACAGTAAAAGGGAAGGTTGTCTCGCATACATCTGCTATGAAGTGAGCACCTCGTATACAAACTGCAGTCCGAGACCACAAACCGTGTTCGGTGAATGTCAGCACCAAGTCGAGTCTGTCGCGGAGACCATCATAGTACAAAGTGGTGTCGCACTTCAATGCACTACCCTCAGTTACCTGCAAGAAGCATTGATTACGAACGATGAAAACTAAGAAAGCGAACACGTACCGCTAAGGTGAATACCTCATTCTTAAGGAGGAACTCCCATTGACATTTGACGTTGTCTGTAGAAGACTTGTCTTGGAACTTCTTGACCTCTTTTCCCACTAGTTCATGCAATAATTTCTGATCGAATGGACGTTGGGGGAAAGAATTGAGCAATAATTGAACACTCTGCGTTTGTGAGCTCATCGAGGTCGTTACAATCAAAGTTCGTGCCGAGATGCCGTTCGTCAGCGTGTCAGCAGTCTTTAAACGTCGCTTCAGAGATTGTTCTGCATCATTATGTCTAACAACAACACCGCCGACACTGGAACAAATGGTCCTTCAAACAATAGACTAGACAGCAGTCTTGAAGCAGACATCGCTCATTTGAACACTCTTCTGTTAAACGGCTCATTGGACGGTAGTCATGAAACAGAAGACCTGATTGAAATCCTGGCACGTCTGGACAGTGCTGATGGTGTGGCCAAGGGCATTGAAGGGAAATTGGACGAGATATTGGGAACTTTGGATGATCTCTTGACATCCCTCGAGACCCGTGATGAGGCGAGCATAGCAGAGAAGACGATATCAGTAGAGGCAGAACGAGTCACCGTCTCATCAACAGAGAGCAAGACTACTGACGGGCCTAACTTCTCGCGCTAGCAAGATGGTCTCTGCAGTGAGTGGTAACACTGTTTATTGATCATATGCATGTCCTTGATACCGTTCTGTACTGCTTGTCGCAGTCGTTCACAATGTACCCCAAATAATCACAACCGACCTTACAGCAATCCTTCAAACATGCCCATCATCACTCATCACACATGACAAAGCCATCATTAGTTGTGTCTCCGAATCACTCTCCAGATGCCTACTTAATCTCGAGAAAGATATTGTTTGACCCATGCGGGGATCAGCACGGGGTCGCAGTCCTCAGAGTAGTACTCATGTCAGGCCCTGTTTTCAACTCTTATAACTGTTGTAGGGTGCCCTGACATGAGTACTGTCAAACCTCTATAACGCATAGCGTGTCTGTAGGAGATACAGGCTGTAGGTTATAGACGAGTCCACGAGTGACAATTGAAAGTTTGAAATGTCTTTACGTAAGTGAACATACACTATCGCAGTATGTGTTCAATCCTCCGAGGATTAGAGGGACACAGCTAGTGCATGAAAGGAATCATATGATATCAACATTACAGATCATGTATCAATATCCTCTAAAGCCATCGGATCAAAACGATTTACGGTACGAACAATGTCCCGGTCCTTCTTTGCGAAAACAAGCTAGAAAACAGTCAGCCAATCACATCAAAAATGGCATCATGCGCACACTCACCAAGTACGGATTTGCAGTGAGCCCTGTGGTGTCAGCCAAGACCTCGTTTTTCGACACCTCCGTAACTTGATTGTCATTGTACTTGAACCAGTTATCAGGCTGTTCCGGTACATGCCGGGAATAGAAGAAGTAGTGTCCAAATGATGGTGATGAGCCACGATGTATGAAGACGGAAGTCAGCTCGTATGCGACCGAGGTATCATCTTTCCAAATATCCTCCAGCTCCTCCTTCAGCTTCAATATCATGTCCTTCAGTTCGACAATCTCAGCCTCGATCATATCCTGTTCGCCGCTGATGTTCGCGACGAGCTCTTCATCAACATCCGGGAGAATAAGCGTTTCTTGCTTTGACAAGAAATCAAGCGTGCTCTTGAGTGATGCAGGGAAAGGTGCGTGCTGAAGTACTCTATGTGGTTAATTCACAAGAAATACACACTGCGGCCTTACCTTGTCTTGTGTGAGCAAGCGCAGACGTTCACGTTGCGTGTTCAATTCCGCCTGTACTTCCTTTGACCTAGCTCTCTTGCCTGGATCTGCGGTATCAAGGAACCGGTCCATATAAATCGTCTCGCCAAACTTGACATAGGCTTGCGATTTGTACGGTTGGAGGGTTTCTCTGTTGAATTGCGCACGCTATTTACTTGTTTAATATATCGCCAAGCTATCCGGGCAGGCACTTACCTGAAGTTGAATCTGCAATAATGGCGGTAGATCGACCAGTGTCACCTCCATTCTTGCTTTCTCGCCTTCGTAATCAACGACATCGTCAAAGTATCCGCTTAAGCCATCGTAGATATCAAAGCCGTTATCAGCCACATTCACAGGAAGATGCGAGAAGAGGTCTTCTTTCTCGTGTGTCGAAGTTCTGGGATGCCGCTGAGCTGGGACTTGTGTGAGTCTTTGCCGCAATTTCCCATAGAATAGCCTGGTAAATCATAGTTCATGCATATGCTTGATGGAATTCAAATTACTCGCCTCTTCACAACGCTATTCTGAGTGTCCGAGTCGCCCAGCCCATCGAATTTCAGAAGCGCGATCTCGATCTGAAACATGCAATTGTCCATGCATTCAGAGACATCATGCTGCTTTCCTAAAACCAAGTATTTAGATATGACATCATTCAGAGTACAGTACCTTACCAAACATCATAACCGAGTCTGACTGAGTAGGCTTGCGTGTAGGTAAGGGAGGAGCCTTCTTTTGCTCCTCAACCTGCGTGCTCTCGCGGTTCACCATTTCCACATCTGGAACCGGGGATGGCAGCGGCATCGTGCTTGACGAGCTTTCCCCATGCAAGCGAGGAGACTTGGATCCACGAGACGGAGACGGCTGGGATATCATGACGTACCCATTCTTCTCTTCCGTGATCGGAGACATAGGTGTGTCAACATCCATGTCCATGCGTTGCTCGTCGCGTGGCCGCTTGCCCAGCACCGAGCCATTCGAGTCAGGTGACCGCACGGACCCGTCCTCAACAAGCGTCGCATCTGTATCATTTGAGGAATCAGTACCACCTCTGTCAGCTTCCTCCTCCTCTTCGTCTCTTGATGTTACGAGTGCTAACTTCGCAAGATCGATGGTCGGTGTGACAGCCTGGTTCTCACAGAATTGGAGTTGCCAAAATAAATCGGCCAAATGGCTGACAACTACATTGATGGTAATTTTAGCTTGGGGGTATAAGAAGTGGATGACAAACGTACATTTTTTCGATCGCAGTATCTCGCGCCGCGTAATTAGCCGTCCGCCAACTCGATGCCGTTTCAGGTCGTCCTCCGAGTACTTCTCGTCTTCAAGGGCCTTCACATCAACGTTGGCCATGGAAGCGACCGCTTCACGAAGCTCCTTAATCGTGTAGAAGTATTGGAGCAACGAGTTCAAATAACAGGTGTTTCCAAGTTGATTCAGGCCTCTTGGAAGATCAGCACGTGTTGAAGCTACCATATCTCCAGCTAAAGAGCCTCGGTTAAATAGTATATCGAAATGAACATGGGCAGGTACTTACGATCTTTGCCTTCTTCTAGGAAATAGCGCAGCCGGCTACTGTCCCTCACTTCTGCAATTGTTCTCAACGCTTCGCGCCACTTATCAGATTGATGGGGTTGCTCCTCGACCTATTGATGTTCATCAGAACCGTAAATGAGGCCACGCAGCCTCACATACCCGCATCATGAACACTGTCAACACGAGCTCGTCATCCACATCCGCGGAAACCTCTAACACCGAGTATGCACGTGAAGGGTCCATCTGGTTCTTCGATGACTCAGAAAACAGCTTCATAAGCTTCTTACTACCCCTCGACTGTGCAATGATTCTGAACGCATCGTTCGCGTCGCGTTGGAGCTGTGTGCAGTCCTTCGCGTCACGCCAGGCATTTTTGATGGCCGTCCGCCATGCTTCTGCAAGAAAATTGTCTTCAATGTCATCTTCAAGCTCCAAGCGTAGCGCGCCGTCCTTGCCAAATCCGAGAACTGCGGCAGCATTTTGCAGGTCATCTTCTGTGAATCGCCCACGAGAGCGCTCTTCAAAAACTAAAGTCTGCAAATCCTGAGACGGAACGCCACCGAGAGATTGGATTGCGGCGATGATTGCGTAGAAGTGGGTGAAGTAGAGTATTGTATTGGCGGGGTCACAACGGCATTGGGCCAGATAGGCGAAGATGAGAATATCTAAGTATCATTAACACCGAGCAGATCTAAACGAGCGGACTGTTTGATGGCTTACCCGGAGAGCATGTTGTAGGGGTTATTCCTAACGTCTTCCACGTCTGCAGCAGAGGTACGTACTCTGCCAATGAACCTAACGGATACGACGAGGACGATCTCGGGACTGCAAATATAGATCAGGTCTGCTTTTCGACACAGCAAAACTTAACCTTACTCTGATCAGGGTGTGCACCGATAGCCTGCTGGTACATCTCTCGGGCACCGTCGATTTTGACGTACAAAGGGTGCGGCGTATAGTGCTTGAGTGCAGATGCTGTGCTTCATGAGTGAGTGATACAGGAAACCAGCAGTATTTCTTACCAAAGCGACGTTGGTAGTCTACGAGATACGCATTCGTCTCAACCCAAAAACGCAGAAGCTTCATACGTGCCTCTTGACCTTCTGGACTGTTGGGCTCAGTATTTGGGGGCGACAAAAATTCGTCTGTCTTCTCCTCAGGCGTGCCTGGAGCTTCGGTGCGTGTAATAAGCTCGAACCCAAGTTGCTTGAAGATATAGCTCCTGCAAATGAATTCGTCAGCTGCATTGAACAACAACAAAATGAAAGCTCCTGACGTAGTTGAGGACCACCCGATCTTATTCTGGAATGTCTTCCCGGAAACGGGGAGCTGACCGTTCTTGCCTTTCCATAATTTGTTTTCGATAATTCTGTCAAAAGATGAAATACCATCATGGAATAAATTGATGGGCGTACGTGATCAGTGTCTCCCACCCACTGACAACAGACTCCTCAGGCTGCCTCCCGATTGGAGGGTGTTCAAATCTATATCTCGTGAAATCCTCCGCGTATTTAGGAGCAATAACACCGGGCATAGCTTCTGACACAATGCAATAGACGGAGCACTGACAGCAGACATAAAGATCAAGCAGTTCGCCCTCTACATGTCCCTCGGGTAGGTCTTCGTTCATCTTGACATCTAATTCCTTGAACGCATAATCATCAAGATTGACAGAAGTGATTTTCCGACGCTTCTGCTTCCTCTGAGCAGCAACTTCCCAGGGGGCACGATGGAATGCTGGATTGAGCTGGCCCGAATCGACGGCCTTCGGGTAGGAGTGAAAGTGATGTGTTTTCTTGGACTTATCGAAAGAGTTGTCAGCGCAAGCAACGGTGCGTTTACGACGGTCTTGGTCAGGGAGGGGCGGATGCTGTTTGGGGTCGAATGATTTTGCGAAGGGAGGGATAATGGCAGATGTTTTCCACTGGAGGAACACCCAACCGTTGTGTCGTCTGCAGTAGTATGTATTGGCGTGAGGAACAGCGCGAAGGATTTCATCATGGCTCGGGGGAATGAAAGGGGACACATCCCCAGTCGGCCTTATGTCAGGTGCGGTAACGCTCACCGAGAACAATGAATGTTCAGGGTTGTGCAACAATTCAGCAACGAAAGGCGGTAGTAGTCCCGGCCCTGGACGGTTTCTCGTTCCCCGCAGTTCTGCATCCCACCAGTTCGTCTCCTCCTCCTGGTCCCGCGCATCAAGATCCATGACCTTTTGCGACGTTCCACCGGCCCATGAACTATCCCACGGCATCGGTTCATTCCAAGCATCGTTTTTGCCCCAGTTATCTTCGGCCCACCTGTGCTCGGCAGTCGGCCAGTTGTGATGGTCGTCGGCTGGGATGAGCGCAGGGACCTGATCAGTACCGATTGTATCCTCTGAAACGAGCTGGGGCTCGCGAAATACAGTATCATAGGTTGGCGGGAGTTCTATGTTGACCTTTGTGTAGGCCGATCCTGCAGAGCTCTTCGGGCGTAGTGGCAATGGTGGAGGCGTGAGCCCTGCGCTCGATTTTGAAGCTGACGCGTAAAAGGTTTCTGGAGGAACTGTTCCAGGGGCTTTGGGAACTTCTGTGACCGGGGGAGTCGGTTGGCGGCGCACGGACTTGTTATTGTTATTGTTGTTGTTGCTGCTGCTGCTGCTACCACTGTTATTGTCCATACTGCTGCGCCCCGAATGTGATGGTTAAGCCGTCAGGATTCGACTTGTCAAGGAGTAGCCGTGTAGCACGAATAACACGATGAGATAAGCTTTGTCGTTGTGCAGGCTAACCAAGACTCGCAATGGTTGCTCAGATCTGGATCATGCAGATTCAGACGCCCAATTACCTGTGATCTCAGTGACGGGAGATGAAATCGAGTAGACTAAGTACGCGTATGCTTATGTAATACAAGTCCCCATCGTGGTGTGTTCAGTAGTTCCCTTTGTAATGTGGATTAGTACAGAGATACAGAGATATAAAATAAAAGGAATCGGTCGCTCCATTAATATCACTTGATGTGGATGGAGGAGCATATGTATGTAGAGCTTTCATACTCATTCCTTCAGTTTCATACTGATACTTGCCAGCTGGGAATACCATGGAGCATTAGCGAAGCAATATAGAACGCCGCAAAGGATTGCGCATAGGGAATCCACTCTGCCAGCGTGCACGCTGCAGTTGATGGTGATGGTTTTGAAATGTCACGTTTTCGGTTGTGAAAGGTGGAACAGTGTGATTGAAATACGGTTTTGATACCTCTAAGCTCATGTTCGATCGCAGAAAAGGGTTTTGATCATCGTAGGACTTCTATACAGCATCTAATGGATATCTACTGCTCAGAATTTGTAGACCTGACAAAGAAGTACTTCAAGGGAATGATAGCTTGTTGGGTAGCATGGTCACTTACCTGGTCTCCGGTGTAACCCAGTTCCTTAAGGATACCATTCAGTTCACCCTGCTCCCTGCCTTTCTTTTTGCCTGCAATTGAGGCAACCTGTCCAGGAGGACCTGTGGGGCATTTAGTTATTGGCGCGTTCCAAATGTGTTGTACATACCGCAGATGAAGACCTTCACTTTCTCGCCCAGTGATGGCGGAGCAATGTGCTGCTTAATGAGGTCAGCGCCAATGAATCCAGTGGGACCCTTCCAGTTAGCATCGCCCTTGTCAAGGACATATACAACATCGAACGTGTCGGGATATTTTTTCTTCATGGCGTCGAACTCCTCGCGAAGTATAATATCTTGCTCAGTAACATTGGCGTACAAAAGTTTGAACTTCGTCTTGTTCGTCTTATCCGCAAGAGCATGTTGTAAGACCTGGTAGAGCGGAGCACTGTGGTTGCGCATTCAAAGTCAGTGATGTAAGCATAAAAGACCGACATCCTCACATTCCACTTCCACCACCAATAAGGCCGACTTCTTCTAGCTCATTCGCTGAAGGGGGATCAGAATCCAAGCATTTTAAAATATCGAAAAACCATATTCACTCTTCCAAGGCCATTTTGCCAGAGGACCTTTAATTTTGAGAGAGTCTCCAGCCTTGAGAGAGTGAATGTGTTTGGAGACTTTGCCCGTCTCATATTTTTTGATGATAAAAATGAGCTCTCCCTCCAAATCAGACGCTGAAATGGGGGTATATGGGCGATACATAGGTTGACCCTTGTCATCCTTATAGTCAGGAGTTTCAATGTAAACACAGGAAGCAACTGGAAGAAGCGAAGCCTCGCCCTTTTCGAGCTCCAGCACAAACCTGAGGGACATATATGATGAGCATGGGGTTGTATGTAAAAAGTAGCCCCAAGGTCTCACTTAGAGGTGTTGTGATTGCAAGGCTCCACCCTCTTCAGTTTGAGGTCAATGAATTTTGACGGGTCAAGAGGACTCTTCAGGTCCTTCTTGGCAGCGATTGCCTCCCCCTTGCCAAAGCCCATGTACACATACGTGCCGAGACCTACGAGACCAGCGCCACCAAGGTAAAGTCCGAGGTTAGATGATTTCTTAGCACTGGCTTCGGTCGAATAACGTCTACAGCTGCTCGTTGCCTACACACATGAGACTGAGACTAACATAATTTCATGACTGCTCACCACAGAACGGGCCAGAGTCGCTGCTCGAATGAAGGACATTTTGGTGGATGAGATGATCGTGTCTCGGGCAAATTCGGTCTGAGCCTGAGAATCAAATGGCTGTCAGACAAGCCCACGAGTTACGACGGACGCCGTTTCGTAAAAGCGCCAGCACAGCTTGTGTTCAAGCTGTGTGACTTATTTCTGGCAACAAGCAACTGACCGAATTCCTCCCGTTTTGCACCTCGTGCCATTTGCTTCGGATCGATCTCGAGAACCTGATCGCTGCTTGTATTCCTGGAAGCCCCCGGTCACTGGCACTTGTAGCAGTCACAATTCACGATATTTGCATCATTAAATCTCTTGACTTTTGACTCCAAATATTTCTAAGATCAGAAGAGTTCAAGGAGATCGTTCTCCGCAGTGTGGAATCGGGACTCTGGAGAGCTCTAGAGGCCTAGGGCGTCACAAGACCCCTGGCAGCAGCTTGAAATCAAGTTTCATATCCAATCCTAGATCGAGGTTCGGTGGTCAGCATTGTCATCACTATCATCTAACATCTTTCCTTCCTCGCCATCATCGAGTCAACAAACGCACTTGTGTAAACCTTTCTACTAACCTCCAAATCCCTTTTTATCTTTCCATCTACCTCGGGTTAACCCTACGCCAGTCTGTGCCATGTCTTTTGTCAAGCTAAGCATATTTGGCACCTCTTTCGAGGTGTGTTGCCCGTGTATGTCCTTGAAAATGATTGGTTCACGATTTGCTGATTTCATAGGTAACTACTCGCTATGTCGATCTGCAGCCTGTTGGAATGGGTGAGTATTAACTATCATCTCGATCTACTCGATGTCTGGACTAACTGAGATGTCTGTAGGGGCATTTGGCCTTGTCTGGTATGTTGCAAGTTTGAGACTGGCATATGACGTTCATGGGTGGCGTAGCTCTTCTAAAGATCAACTCACTGGGTCTTCTGTTGCCATCAAGAAGATTATGAAGCCCTTCAGTACCCCAGTTTTGAGCAAACGAACATACCGTGAGCTCAAGCTCCTCAAGCACATACAACACGAGAATGTACGTCTCAGACGCGCCCACGCAGAGTTTACTGCTCACACATCTACTATCTACACGTGTAGATTATCAGCCTTAGTGATGTGTTCATCTCGCCACTTGAAGATTTGTATGTCCCTACTCCAAACCCCAAACCCTTAAAGTAGCTGATCATTGCAGGTATTTTGTTACCGAACTCCTTGGAACCGATCTCCATCGACTGCTGACGTCACGACCTCTGGAGAAACAGTTTGTCCAATACTTCTTATATCAGATCCTGGTACGTGATGATGTTGTAACTTTTCGTCCTTTCGTCTAATTTGATCCAGCGTGGACTAAAATATGTTCACTCCGCGGGCGTCGTGCATCGAGACCTTGTGCGTCTTTTGTTCTGTATATATCCCCGATCATTTTCAAGACAGGCGCGCAGAAACCTAGTAATATTCTTGTCAACGAGAACTGTGACTTGAAGGTTCGTCAGTTTATCACAGTGACATGGGATATCTTATGATGTCATTGCTTTTATAGATATGTGATTTCGGATTAGCCCGGATCCAGGACCCCCAAATGACAGGCTATGTCTCGACGCGATATTACCGCGCCCCTGAAATCATGTTGACCTGGCAAAAGTACGATGTTGCGGTCGACATTTGGAGTACAGGCTGCATATTCGCAGAGATGCTCGAAGGCAAACCCTTGTTTCCCGGGAAAGACCGTGAGCATTCACGCACCTTCATTCTCACCTTTTGACATTGTGCCTTCGTTTCAAGATGTCAATCAGTTTTCCATAATCACTGAACTATTGGGCACTCCTCCAGATGATGTCATTGAAACAATCGCAAGCGAAAACGTGGGTGTATCTCTAAGCTATCGGCTAAGTATTCCCGTTCCCACGTTAATCGATTACTGTAGACTCTCCGTTTTGTGCAAAGTCTGCCCAAACGCGAGCGCGTGCCTTTCAGCCAAAAACTCCGAACTACCGATACGGATGGTAAGGCACCATTCTGGCACTGGGTTGCGTGCACGCACTAACGCTCCATCATAGCTTTGGATCTTCTAGAAAAGATGCTGGTCTTCGACCCTCGGAAACGCATAGATGCTGCGGAGTCACTTGCTCATGAATATGTGGCGCCATATCATGATCCGACCGATGAGCCCGTAGCTTCTGAGAAATTTGACTGGAGCTTCAATGATGCCGACCTCCCCGTTGACACGTGGAAGGTCATGATGTACAGCGAAATTCTGGGTTAGGGCTTTTTCACATTCAGCTGCCACGATGCTCACGGCGTCTTTGGTGCGTTTACAGATTTCCATCAGGTTGGGGATACGTCCACATCGGCAAGCGGCATACCCGAAGGTGCACTAGCAGGGCCAGATGCAGCAGCAGTAGCTACACCAGCAAAGTGAATCTTCACATAGTCCCATCTTGTTTTCAGCCGGATGTCTATTTTGACATAATCCCTATACGCAAGATCTTTTCCTTTACTGCTGGAGTACAGGTTTTAGGAGCGCTCTCGCTTTTCCGGACACGAATCATTCACTACCACTATCTCTTTCAGAACTGATCACTTGTAATGTCTTCAATTTTACATAATAGGCAAGCAGGATTGTATGTACCATCTTTTTCGAATACACGCACGGATAGAACTACTCAGAAGTACTCGGGATTCGCGTAGAATTTTTGCAGATCCTTGAACGTTAACCGGGTGGTTACTAGTAGAACATGCCTTGGTTTAGACCAGTGTCGCTTTCGTAAGTTTGCAAGATAGACTGAAATAGGACCTATCAGTGCGTAACAGTATACGCGTGCTCGACCCTTCATATATTGTGTGGCGTAGGCGTGTCACAGTGCTTGCCTACTAGTAGTAAACGTTTCAACTCTCGCTCAGGAGTTCCCTTTTTTAGGTTTAAATGATTACGAACTCGGCCCGCTTCTTTCAGCAACACCAACACGACTCAAGAAAGCGTGATAAGGCCTAAGGATGCCACCTCGTCGTAGACCGAACGCGTTCGAGGTAACATATCCAAATGAAGTACAAGATGAATCCGGCAGTGGTACAGATGGGGGGAATAATCGCCGGCGTCAGCGCGATAACGCGGAACACCATCATGACTCAGTGCGTGTCATTGAGATCGCGAGAGCGTATGTTTGATAGTAACTGTCCTCTCCCTTTCACAGCGCGCAAAACGTCGAAAAACAAATGAACGTCCTCGAGCACGTGCGTTGGCATACTTTCCCGCCGAAATCTAATCAACTTACAATGCACCATCCCAGCGAGATATTATCAACCGGAAAATAACGAACTACTGGAGACTGAAGACCTTATCGTTATTGGCGAAGACCCAGGCGCGCTAAACGATGGGCAGAAACCTACCCGGATCCTACATAACTTTACGTTTTTTGACCCTACTCGTGACCTGGTTCTGGTCTCCCTTTCTTACCTCGATGAGCAGCGCATGAACAATGATCATATGCTTGAGGGTGCAGGTGAGGTTACCTCAGTGCCAGAGAACGATGAAGATGAGGGCCAGGAAGACGACCTTGAAGATGGCAATCCCCAATTTATTCGCATCAACAATATCCGAGGATATTTTATTGACTATACTGAAGATGAAGAGTAGGTGGTGTTCTTTTTTGGATTTAATAAATAATCTGTGACTATTGTGTACAGTCCAATGTACATTGAATCCGACCACGCTCGGTATCGTCTGGGTGTTCCATCAAAGGATTACCGACGCGAGTTCAGAGCATTTTTTCTACCGCACCGTGTCGTTCAAGCGATCGTATCGTCCGCCATTCGGGAACCGGATATGTACTATCGTGACTTTCTGGCCAACTTTTCGACCATAGAGATTGACAATATTCGACTTGACGAGCAATATCTTTGGGACAGTGTGAGATTTTTTCGATTATTATCAAATTTCACTGCAACGTATCGTAGGTTGCTGAACTAAGATATGCGCTCGAGGGTCTAGAAAATTCTCAACAACTGCGTGCCACGAATATCATCCGACACCTTTTGACAGAGCCTGCGCCCCCGATATTGAGATCCGTCGAACCACGCCCCCGGCTGCAAGTTCCCCCAGTAGCAGTAATTACTAGCAAAGGAAGCAAAGATCTTGCCGTCCTTCGTCCAGAAAATCAGAACGCCACCCATGTAACACCACGAATTTCAAAGTTAGCGAACGGATGGTTTCGAGAACAGCTAGTGGGTGTCGGTCCACCACCTCGTGTTGAACCCGGAATTCCGTATGATGACCTTTGGAAGAGGGTGAAGGAATTTGTGCAGCGAGTATCTATGCGGAGGGAAATTCGATTCCGTTCCGCAGAACAACGTCTTCGTCCACGTTCACGCTGGCTCAAGTACATCACAATAGATGGCAATGATTATGCAGTATGGTATTGTTAATTCCCATCGTGTCTAGCTTCACGTTGCTTGTAGGTTGGAGATACCATTGTTGTTGCCATTGGGAGCGATGACCACAAGAAGCCTCCCGAATTGCCGGACCCAGAAGACATACCTAAATATGCAACCCTAGCAGACTACTTTTGGTATGCTATTCGTGCTGATACGTTTCACTGACCGACTCCCTTGCTTCAGGTTTGGAAAAATTATATGCATCAGTGACGAGTTTGAACATGTTCATGTCGAATGGTTCGAGCATAGTACGAAAACGGCTATGGAGCAGCTTGGACACCCCCAAGAATTATTTCTGACCAACATATGCAGCACTGTCGACTTCGACCTTATCATTCAAAAAGTTTCGGTTCAGTTCGTTGATCCTTCAAAAGAAATGCCTGTTGTTGGGCCTTACAACTTTTTCTACAAGTCATATATCTTCCGCAACTTTTGAGAACCTCGCTGATATTTTTGCCTGCAGGTTCATTTATAATAGCCTTGATGGTTCATTCACTGAAATACCACAAGAAAGACTGCATCGTAGACAGGACGAGCTCCCGTACGACTACTGCCCTGTGTGCTCAATGGTTGAGGAGGGGAAGGATGCGCTCGTCCCCCACAAGATTGACCGTGGCGTTGCATGGAAAGGCACTAAGTATCATCTTCGTGACATTGTTATGATCAAGGCTCAGGAAGGACCGTGTCATATCGGTCAAATTACCCGCATTCACATTCAGCAGTCGGATGACGAGGGTTGGGTTCGAGTAAGAATGTTTGGAAGGATTAACAAGTTGGGCCTCCGACCCGCAGAAGAGCTCAAAGATGAGGTGAGGGTACACAACCCACGTGTAATCTTCACTTTGACCCAGGTTCCCAGCGCCATCTCTTTGTCACGCAAGATAAAATGAACTTCCCGATTTCCAGTATTATTGGAATGTGTCATGTTTATGTGCGAGCGGCTGTGCCAGAGCTCAAAGAATGGCTCGAAATGTCGCCCTATCACTTCTATGCTTGCTACTCCTTCCCGAGCCTCGATGTGACCTCCTGGGACCACAAACACACACTTCTGCCTAAAGATCTCCTAGTGTGCAGATACTGTACAGCAGAGAACCTGGCTGAATGGAAGCAAAACCAAGAATTTTTGGAGAAGCAAAAACCCCTTCGTGCTTTGGACCCGTTCGCCGGAGCCGGAGCTTTCGGGATGGGGTTGGAGGAATCCGGCTGCATCGAAGTTACCCATGCGGTCGAAATTTCTCCGAGTGCCGCAAAGACCTTGAAGTATGCATTTTGCTCCTCGTTTCAACGACACTAACAAGGACTTGACAGAGCCAATTCTCCTAAAACAGTGGTGTATAACCAATGCAGCAATCTAGTGCTCGCAGCAGCGATTAGGTCACATGCCAATCACGAGGTGAAGCCATTGGAGAAAATAGAATCGGATATCACAGAGGACCCCTACATCCCCGCCCCGCCAAAACCTGAGGAGATCGATTGTATCATTGCTGGGTTTCCCTGGTCAGTGATGGCGTATTTCGCACTTTTTTTGCTTATACTGAAACTGCAACTGCACCTCAGCCAGCCCCATTCGCGTCTGAATATGTTCGTCAAAGCAAATGACCGCAAGAGCAACCTTATCCTCAACGTCCTATCGTGGGTTGACTTTATGGAGCCAAAATACTGCTTCTTTGAGAACGTGCGAGGGTTCCTGTCGTTCGGTCTAAAGGTACGGCAAGCCGGGCCGTACAGGGTTAAAGGGGGTATCCCCATGGGTGGATTGAAATTCTTGATCCGGGCGATGACTGACATGAAGTAAGTGTCGCTCAAGCATCAAGCATCCACACAACGTCACACTTCTCAGCTATCAAGTACGCTATGGGATCCTACAAGCCGGTCACTACGGGACTCCTCAAACTCGTGTGCGGTTTTTCATGATCGCGGCAAAGTACGGTCATCCCCTTCCTCAGCTCCCTCAACCTACGCATGCCTTCCCTCAAATAGACGCGCTGGGAATTAATTTGCCAATTGGACACCATATCAGACCTATTTGGACACAGACTGGCTACGCGCCTCACCAGTTTGTCACTATTGACGATGCCATCAGTGACCTTCCTCGATTCGATTGGTACAGTTGCATTACCCTGAAATGGGCTACGTTCACTAGTTATTGGTTACAGGGCAAACCCAAGACCACCCAGGGATCCAGCCAGACGACGAGAAGAACGGGAGCGCGCTCAGACGATCCCCCTTAAGAAATGCAAGAAAGACCGCCCCTGGTGCGGATACTCTGGAGAGAATGTAGAATACGAGCATGAGCCAACAACGGCGTTCCAAAAGTGGTGTCGTGAAGAACCTTCGAAAGATCTGCAACAATATACGCGGACCTATGAGGCCATCAAAGTCGAGAGGCAAGTGACGTCCTCGCGAGTCGCATAGTAGATGTTTTTAACCTGCGCAGAGTCGTGAGTATCCCGATGAGGGCGGGTGCAGACTATAGGGGTACGTGTTTATTTTTGCAGGACTTTACAGCGTTGACGATAATGTCAGAACTTAGCGGGCATCTCTGGGAGTGGCACTTCGCAAATCCATCCTCAGCCATTGCACGCGATGGTTTCAAAGCAGGTACTCTATTCTTGATAGAGAGTTATGCGCAACGTTTAACTTATGGTGTATAGGTCTTTATGGACGAGTTAACAAGAACAGTTATTTTCAAGCTACTGTCACCAACGTTGACCCAAGTGCAAAGCAATCCCGTGTACTCAACCCTTATGTGCGTCATTGATTCCACTACAGTACACCAAACCAAATGAGTACGAATCGTGCAGTGCAAACGGATTGTCACGGTGCGCGAACTCGCTCGGTCACAAGGCATTCCCGACAAGTTTGTGTTCCATGCAGAAAATGATCGTGTCATGACGGTGTGTGCTAAAATAACCTCCCCTCCCACTGCACACTGATCAAATAACATAGATGCACAGGCAGATTGGTAATGCCGTGCCATGGCCAGTCGCAATGGCAATCGGCCGCGAGTTAAGGAAAGTGCTGGTGAAGAAGTGGTTGAAAGAGCGTGAGGATGTTATAGCGGTCGATTGAGCTCGTATAACGCTGGAAACTCAACATAAGTATCATTAGCGAATAAATGTAAGATATCCAGATTCCATACCGCACAATCCCGACCTGTATAGCGTTTGTGTTGGTGATTTAATTAGTTGTTGGTAGCATGATGCCCGTCATCGACGAGCTCATATCCTACCCACACAACTTCGGAACAACTCTCACAGCCGACAAGGTGTCTTCCCGCATCCATATCTTCTTCGATGATCCTGTATGTCCCACCACATCTACAAGCATGTGTCCATCCACCCTCCTCTGCCTCCTCAAAATCTTCTAGTGAGATGACCTGCGCAGGACGTGGTCCAGTGGAGGTCTTTACTTGAGCATTTCGAAGAGCATTATCGTAGGCTACGCGGGAGGACACGTTTGACAAGGTTGTGTATGCTTCTTTGAGGAGTGCGATGTCGACATCTACGGGTGGTATAGCGGATGAGAATGATTGTTTGTCTGGATGGGAAGCAAGAAGGATCTTATGGTACGCTGATTTTATTGTGCTCTGCGGGGCATCGTATGTTATGCCGAGGAGCTGGTAGAAGTTGTCGTTGGGAGAGGTATCCAGTTTGCTTGAAGGTGATGGTTTGCTGTATTTATTTAACGTGATCAATTTCAAAGTCATTAGCGTTACGCGATGGTGATTACCACACCCTTCAAATTCGTAAGGACTAAGCTCTAAGGTATCGATCTACGTGTGCAAGTCGAGCAAATGGGTCTCGGGGTGAGCGCAGGGACATGTTTAATGAGAGTAGGGTAAAATGACGTAGTGGTAGATCAAGATGGAATGAAAAAAATGGGCAATGGCAGCATGAAATGTAACTAACAGTCCAGTATTATTCCGAGTCCATCGTCTGTGTACACATCGACATTAAGCAGATTCCCCGTGAAATAAACAAGTTGTAAGCAGATGATGCGAGTCTACATGATTATGCAGTCCTTGTTGGCGGCTGCATTCTTAGCATCGGATTCTCGCATGGCTCCGCCTTGTTGTCCGATGGGCGGGCCCTTGAGCCGTTGTTGGGCACGCTTATCACCCTGTTCTGCGGCTTTCTTGAAATACGTCATCGCCCTGCAGGTATACATCAGTATCGAATTCGGGACCAAGACAAAATTACTCACTCTGAGAGGTCTGGTGGGGTACCAATCCCCACTTCCAAGAAGTACCCGACGGCGTACATCGCCTTTGCAAGCCCAGCATCTGCTGCTTTGCGTGCCCAAAGATATGCTTCTGTGTCGGATTGGGGTAGCACACCGGGTGAGCCAACTAAGTACCAGGCTGTGAGCGCGAAACATGCATCACGATGATTCTGCTGCGCTGCGATGTTCTGCGCAGATACAATTAACTTTGGAGCGCTAATCAGCGGGGGCACCCACATAATAATGGATCGACAAGGCTGGATCCTGGGGACAACCCAATTTCCCATATTCATAACATTCCCCTAACCGGTAAGCACTGGGTGCATACCCAAGTTCCGCCGCTTGAGCGAGTAGTTCCACAGTATACTCCACGTCAACAAACACGACGTTGTCTATCCCCCGTTCGTGCAGCAATGCAAGCTCATGGAGGGCGTGCGGGAACTCGGCCGTTGCATGCTCCGCAGAGCGTTTCAGCCACTTGACACCCTCGCGTGGCCGTTTTGAGAGTCCAAGCTCGCCATTAAGTTCAGCAATGCCAAGACGGTACATAGCGCCAGGGTGAAGCGCTGCTCCGGCTTTCCGGAAAAATTGGAGAGCCTTGGCAGATTCACGTCGGCAACCCCATCCGTTCTCACAGCAAGTTCCTGCACGATATGCAGCATCTGGATGCCCGTGTTTTGCTGCGAGCACAAATAATGGGTATGCCCGGTCGAAGTCCTGCTTGTTCTTGTAAGTGCCTAGACCATTGGCGTAGCAGTCTGCAAGGAAATATTGCGATGCTGGGTGTCCCCGGTCTGCTTGGCGTTTGAGAAGACCTGTAGCTTCATGCACGAGATTGTCACGCTTGTCGATTGCCTTTTCAATTTCCATAACATTTCCGGGGGTAGGAGACGGGATGGGGAAAGATTTAGAAGCATCAATCATGAATACTGCGAACTCGAATTGGATATCTGGATCCTGTGTTTTCTTTGCATTTGCACGATATAGCTCGAGGGTACGCTCATAAGAAAGTAGCGAGGCTTGGTTGCCCGGGCGGAGGTGAGAGTGATCTAGAAGGGGACCCTGGGGCAGTGGTGATTGAGAATGAGACTGTTGAGTTGGGAAGGATGTGCTGCCATTCTGCTGGGCGCCATAAAACTCATCCACAGCATCAGGTGATTGACCTGCGAGTCCCAAGGGTTGTTCATCGTCATCATAGTCCGGATCTACTGGCTGCTGTGGGGACTGGTAATAGTTCGGGGAGCCTTGAGTACGGGACTGGCGAGGACGGCGTGGTGGCTCTGGGAGATAATCTGGTTGGCCTGCCGCATCATCTGCAGCATAGAACGAGTTTGGCCGCGACTGAGTGTAGGCGTACATTACTTAGTACGATGTGAAGAGTCGAGCTGATACTTTGATGATCCAAGCTGTTTGATTGTCAGAAATGATGTCAGGCCGGACCAGCGAAGCCTGGAGGATAGATTTGAACCTACTATTACCTGGTGAGAAGAAGTTATGTCGCCGTTACAAGGGCTGTATAGCTAGTAACACGCTAGTTAATTATGGTACAATATATAGACACGATTTACCTACGGAGTGGCTGACAGTGTTGGACCAATAACACCACACACGGTCGTCACTGCAGTCGGTGATGAGGAGACTATTGACTAGATTGTTCTCGATGTGGTCTCTGACGTCGACGGAGTCGATCGCCAGTATGGAGTGGCCTCAAGGCAGCTGCAAGGCTTGCAGTGGATTTGAAAGAGGAGCGGTTGATGAAGTGAACTATGCATTGCCGGTGCGAGCCGGTTCACATGATGTTGAATGCGGTGTCAGGTCTGTTCACCGGCTCCGACGATCAGCGCAAGCTGTGGTCGTCCTCAACGTCTAGGACGACCAGCACAAACATTTATTAAGGTTTTTTTATATCATGCAGTCTTTGCGCACACGCAGGCCCTCTGAGACGCGCACTGTCAAACGTCAGGCCTCTAAACTCGAGAAGAAGCCTATCAATAAGAATGTTCGCAAGTCCACCGTCGATGACAAGATAAAGAAGCGCATGTCACTGCGCTATGCAGAGATATCTGCACCCACCGAAGCTTCTGTCCCGGACGTGCCAAGCGTTCCAATTGGGCTGCGGCCAGGCGCAGTGAGGGACCCAGATGAGCTTGTCTTGGAACGTGCCAGTATCAGAGAGGACCCAAAGGCTATAGATCAGAGGTTGCTGGACAAGGAAGATTTTGATCCCGACACTTGTAGGTACTGTGCATTTGCAGTCTGGATGTTCTTACGCGTTCGACATGCTATACAGACTTGAAGGCCAAACTGGCTAACTCAACTGAGGCAGAGCTCAGGTCTCTCCAGTCTTCACTCAGATCGTCCAAGGATGATACTGCCGTTGAATTACAGCGGAATGTATTTAAAAAGTATCTCCTAATGTTTCGCCCCGTCGACTTTGCTAACCTTACTACAGCTATGCCGAGTTCGTACATATTTCCAAAGAAATTTCCGTCCTTGAGAATGAAGTGCTCGAGCTCAAAGAAAGCCTTTCTGAATGGAAGTCTATGCCAAGCCTTTTGCACATTGATGAGTCCGCCTCTGCTTCGGAGCGGCGGCGCAACGTCCGTTCATCCATTGCGGACCTTCGCGTGCTCTATGCGAATCAGATGCAGACACTGCATACCCAAATCGAGGGCTCCGCGAAATTTGCTCCAACAACACCAGGCAGACATGTAATTTACGAGATGGACGGGATATATGCTCTCAATGCAGCAACCTACAGGGTCAGTAACACTGTCAAGTTCGTCGTGCTAGATGATTCTGTGCTCGTTGCGAAGAGGAGGAGGAGAAACAACGGAGAAGGGGGACGGTTGGTGGCAGAGAGATGCTGGCCTTTGAATGAGATGTTGGTGTTGGATACGAAGGATGCAGCAAGTAAGTGTGATTTAGATTGTAGAGCCGATACGATTATCTGATTAACCTGGCTAGCTATGACGAATGTCTTTAAAGTTCGCCATCAAAAGGAGACATATGTTTACAGAACGGAGGCACCCTCTGATAAAAAGACTCTTCTTGGACAGTTCCGTCAGGTTGCCGAAGAACTTGCGATCCGCAAACGCAGGGAGCGTGAAGGCGAGCACGAGCGACGCAAGAGCATGTGGACCAGTGGAGATGTCAGCCTCTATGCCTTATTCGATCCATATTCGTTCGTCTGACATGTTATTATTAAGCAGCGCGCTTCCATGACATTGAATCCTGATAAGATGCCGCCCCTTCCTGACTGGATGGCTGAGCTTGCCCGAAAAGCGGGCGTTGACGGGGACACCAGCGCACGGGACAAATCCGAGAGCGATGCACGCTTCATCAGTGATTTTTCGGATGACCTCACAGTCGCCATCGCTCTGCGATCCTGGGAACGGGCCGTTGAGCTAGTGGAAGACGGTCGAGCTAAAGTTTCTTCTATACCGGCATTGAGCGCCAAGCTCACTCCTCTCACGGCGAGCCTCGCCTCAGCATTACTCGATGCACTCAGTGCGCCCGGGAACCGCAAGAATACTGCAGTGAGCCTCATTGGTCATTTGTTAAAGCTTGGACAAGGTCCAGCTGCGAGGTCAACATTCTTAAATGCACGGGCGGGGGCGGTGGACCGGTATGTCAGGGCCATCAGATTCGAAGGCCATGTCGGAATGTATGTGCACGATTTGGCTTTAGTCGTGTTTACCGGGATCAAGCATACTGCGGATTGGTTCCTCGCGGGCTTTGTAGAGCACGATATGACTAGCAGTCAGTGTTTCTTCGCATTTTCCATGCGATCCTCTTTACTGATCGGTACCAAGCTTTAATTGACTGGGCTAAAAAACAGATTGAGATGTATGCTGAAAGGTTCAGGAAGCAAGTCTATAGCTCCGATGCTGAACAGCAGACTGTCAAAGAAGCACTCAAAATCACATACAGTCAGAGTCGCAAGGTTCGTCCATTATCTTTCCGCCACCAATTCATGCCAATATTTACCCCTGTCTTTCCTTCTTCCTGTTTGTGTAAACCATCAACCTACATATATTCAGCTCCTACAAGAATTTGGACTTGACTTCCGCTATCTCCTTGACGAGCTTCTGGTTCAGGACCCCCAGACCAGCGACACCTGCGTTGTTTCTGCTACCTTCCATGCCCCCTCCATAGAGCCGTCCATCTCGGGCTGGCACACGCCACAATCCACATCATCCTTCGCGTCTTCCTCAACGCCTCCCATACCTTCAGTTCCATCTGCCCCTGACTCGCCCGCCCGCCCTACTACACGCTTTCCAATGCCTCTGCGCCCAGTCATGCAGATCCATGACTCCGATCGTTCGTCGAAATCTGCGCAGGATAGCCCAGCTCCTCCACCACGCTCGTCAGATCGTCCTGGGAGCACTAACAGACCACAAGTCGCCATTCCACAAAGGGAAGGGATGTTTTGACCAGATATCCTATATTACTGGTTTTTGTTCAACTTCATCGACCGTTCTCAAGTATTTATGGTTTGCATTCTATCGCATGAAATGACAAGTACCAAGGTATGCAAGTTCACCCTCCAGCGCTCTGCCACAGGTTAGTACCAGGAATGGATGCAACCCGAACTCGAATGTCAATCTAGTGATTGCCTACCCCTTCCTCCCTCGTGTGCCGTTTGTCTCCTGCTCTAGACCCTACATATCTGACCTTGAAATATTTTGATAGCGTGTACTCATTCAAACTTGCGCCTGCGTTCCCCATTCATTATGAGCATTTACTATTTAGACTCTAGAGCCTTTCAACCTCTGGCACGCCCTCCGTACTGCTGCATAGCTGGCCTCTGCTGAAGGGACTTCATCATGTTGAGTGAATTGTGGTTCAGCGACGTAAACAAATAGTTTACCTCGTTGTGTAGTGCCGCTATGTAATTTTGGTTGAGGCTTGTGCCTATTAATGATTTGCGCACATCAATCTTGAACAAGCGCTCTCTCAAGATTCTAAGGCGGAAATGAATCGATGTTTCTAATATTATTAATATTGATGCATGTCAGATTCGTCTTCGCAACGGACTAGGAGATGACATATGTCGCAGATCGTGTCTCCTAACCTGTTCGCTCGTTCCTAGGTAGATCTTCCAGCGCATACATGTAAGGAGTGTGTTTATTATAACTAACGAATCATCAAATCACCATGATGATGATAACAATAACGATCGTAGTAGTTTGAATGAAGAGTAGTGTGCTATGCCATAGAGAATAAAAATAATGTATGTAGAAAGACTAAGTATGTGTAAATGAACGACAATAGATGATAAAACAAAGAAAGCAGGGTAGCAGGAGTGAAATATAGCTACATCTCATCCACGTCCCGTATCTCATTAGCCTCCCCAAAATCGGGGTCGTCGTCATCGTCTTCATCATCGCCGTTGTCTTCGGCGGGTACTGCTACCGTGTTATTCTCTGGTGATTGAGAGAGGCAAAGTGCAGGATTCGTAAAACTGGATGTTCCATACCACTGCGTAACACGAGCGGAACTCATGGAACTTTTGCAAGCGGCTGAGTATGATTGCCCAGCGCCATCGGCCGCTAGCTTTCCAGGACCTTCCTTTCGGGGAACATTTCCTGTGGACCACCATTATTCATCAAATGGGACAGTGGACGACCCGTTCAGCTTTGCATCCACGTTTGAGTGGTTCATTCTTGTGGTAAGTCCACAATGCAACGACGAGAAGTGCGCTGTGGATGTTTGTGCCCTCCTGAGGCTAACAATCCGATCAGAGTATGTTTCTGCCTCCGTGAGGGGTTGAATGATCATAGATCCAAGGTCCACTCGCATGGGTGATGAGATCCATCAGATCGTGATCGATATCGGCGCTGTGGGGGACACAGTCTACGCAGTGAACTGGTCAACAATAGTAACAAGGAACAAACCTACGTGAGGTGCAGTGGACGTTAGAAGCCCGGCCAAAGCATGTAAAAGATTTGGCATTGATCCAGGTTCTCAAGCACCAAACGACATGGATAAGAATATTCTCGCTGCACTTCCTTGTGAGTACTCACTTTTATTTTCGTTTCCTGGTTAACGCACCGTAACATCCTGTCATAGATTCTGGCGGAACGTGACTCCTCTGACCAAGACGCTAAACTGACCGTAATTTTACTTTCCTATTTTCAAAACTACACAAGTTGAAGGAAATTACAATCTAGCAACATTGGTCAATTGACGCAAAGGTATGTTATTGTCTTGTTACTTTCCATAACCGCGTATACAGGCACTAAAAAGCGATCAGTTGTAGGCTCTCAGTAGGGTGGCAAACACAATTGCAAGGAATAACCGTCTGACTCGGAAGGACGGGTGATACGATGAACGGGGTGGGAGCGAAAAATTCACTTACCGGTGTGATGAACTCCAGGAGCATCGAAGAACTCCTTCATCATTGAAAAGTCATCTAGGGCATTGTTTTGCATCGCCACAGCTCATAAACACAACACAGAAGGGATATCCGCGGGGAGGCCTAAGTCCAGAAGTCTGAATCGGATGGAGCGACAGCATGGGCAGGAAACGACTGGCTATAAAGATGAAATTGCGTTATTTGTGGGCAGAGAGTGATACCTGAGGACATGGGGGTATTTTTGATATCTGCAATGTACACCGAGCGCATTGCTATAGGCTTTCGAAGTACGGCCAAATGCCGACAGGTAATATTTCCAGTCACGATCACTCGCGGTTCAAAGGCTTTCACTGATTTTTCAACCATGGGTGAAGATGGGTTATCATTTGGTTGACATAGTCTGACCTTCCTGTCAGACTTCAGTGCACCTTACAGCTTGCGGTGTGTATCAAAAATCCCGTGTCGTTTTTGATGAGGTCTCACTGAGGCTATACTCGCATGGACTTGGCAATGGTTTCAGGTATGACGACAGACGTATAGATACGCATTGAAATGAATTTTAGAGGGTCGTCGACGTGGGTGCAGCAAAATTTGGTGTGCATGCATGGACAAGATTTGAAAAACTGCTTTGGGTTTGACTTTGTTGATCTCGGAGTACGAGTATCCGAATCCCGATAGGTGCTTGTTCAGTATTACGGTAATAAGTTGTAAGTTGTAACCAACTTGTAACTGTTGTTTAGTTGTTCACCAGCTTCACCTCACGTTTGCACACTATTTAGCCTATTCAAAACTGTCCAAGAATGCGACCCAACGTGAAGCTGGTTGAATCTGGCTCTCGAGCTTTCAAATGTGGTCAGACCAGCTCTTCGTCATTTCAGAGCAAGATCGTGACCTTCAATTTGAAGCTCATTTACGACGCAGGCGGACTCCGTTCCAAGGTCATCAAAAGATAAGATGATTATATGTTGTTGAATGGGGAGATATGATAAAGGAAGGACATGCTGTACAATGCACAGCCGTCTGGAAGATATCAATATAGAGGTGGGACGCGCGCCCATATGCCTATCATCACTCTTCGTCCTTGCTAGTATCCTGGTAAGATGAAAGCCCATATAAGTATCACGCATGGATGAACTGACGGCTGGCTTAAGCAGGCAAAGTGCGGCACTCGAATGAGTTAGAGTTGAGAATCGCTCGATATTAAGCATAGCCTTATAGGGCACGAGGAGGATTCACCGAACACATCCATTGACCAACATTCTTGCCAACCTGTCTGGCGAATACAACCATTATGGCTTCCAGCTCGAAGCAGCCCATTGTAACTGCGATTTTGACACCAGTTATGATCTTGGAGGGACATGAACCATATGTTCTTTCCTCTCCGAATGGTAGTCATCACGAATATAAATCTATTTCATGCGTTTCCTATTTTTCCGATGGCAAGCAAATAATCAGCGGATCGGGCGATAAGACTATTCGGCGATGGGACGTGCGGGAGGGTAAGGTGATTGAGGAGGCTCGGCAGGTTTGCGAGAGTGGTATAGAAGCAGTGGGGGTGTCAAGGGATGGTCGATGGTTGTCACTGCTGGTGGTAGGAAGCTCAAAGTCAGTGATGTTATGACAGGGATTGTGAAAACATTTAATGAAGACCTTCAATGGATCACTGGCATCGATATCGAGTCCGTACGCGGACAGCATGCTACTGGCGGGTGCGTCGACCGATGGGACGGTGCGGATATCGAACTTGGACGCAGGAAAACTTGTGGCTGATCCATTCAAATGTAGTGATGATGCTTACCCCTGGCGACCTAGCACTTCGATTCTCGAAATAGGGACGGTGTCTGGAGGTGTGGGATATCCAAGTACAAAAATCTACTCCCAAAAGTACGAGCTCATTTGCGCCGGTCTTCTGGACAACAAAAGACAAATCCATCGCAGCCCAATTCAGATTCACTGTAGATGGTTACTCAATGGCGATCTATGAGTTTGACGCGTCGACGCTTGAGGCTATCGGAGCTCCTTTCAAAGGCCACACCAGTACCCATCAGTGGTCTAGCACTCTCATCAGATTATGTTCTTCTCGCCAGCTCTTCCTACGACACCATCAATCTATGGACCTTCCAATCCCGCCAGCTCCTTGCCTCACTCAACATCCAAAATACTCCTTTCATCCTCGTTCTCTCGCCCGATTCACGCCAATTGGCTTACACGTCTATGGATGGTACCAAATCTACATATGCAACATCCCATCCAACATCCTAGGCTGTCGCGACAAGTGTCAGTCCCATCAACTATTTACAGGGTGTGTTTATATTGATATTCCTATAGATTGCATATTCTGGATTGTATATCCGCTGGCCCTGGCACGGAGCTTCTGCCGGATGATAGCGACGCTCTTGTTGCGAAGTTCTGTCATCCAAGTTGGGTCATCTGCTTCATCCTTCAGGACAATTATCTGGCCAAACCAATTACCAGGGCCGCTGATCCGGCGCATCGCTATGATTGGGCAAGCTGCAGGTTGATCTTGGTGGAGCAGCCTGATTTGCTGTTCTGATCAATCAATGGTACTGCCAATATCAACCTGGGAAACCTGGGACGCTGACAGATGATCTATGGCCTCCAGTTGTAATCAAATTCACACCATACGTCTCACCTACTTATCACCAACAAGATATGCAAGTTTACACATCGAGTTATCCCCCCTCCCCCTAAGGATGGTCGCTCCTAGCGGTCCAACAGCAGTTGACATCATCGACTCAATCGACGACTTGCCAACAGGGGTCCCCCGTCATGCCCGTGATGACCTTGAGAGGAGATTACTGAGGAAGCTTGATTTGCGTATGTCCATACTACTGATTTTATTTACCCTGAACCTGGTGGGTATGAGGTTTTTACGAACGCTATTCTGATACTTACTGTGCATCCTAGATTGACAGAACCAATATTAGGTGTGTTACATACCGTCGGGCTCGCATTAATCTTATGACGTCTATAGCAACGCTCGGTTACAAGGATTTGAGAAAGACCTGCACCTGCATGGGCAACAATATGCCACGACTTTGTCCATCCTATCCATTGGATACATTATCATGCAATTGCCAGGGTACGTTTCGTCATTCATCGAGAGACAGCTGAACGTAACTTTCCTTCAGGAACATGTTCCTGCACTGGCTGGAGAGACCTTCCGTCATCATTCCGTGTTATATGTTAGTATGGGGTGCAATATCAATATTAACAGGTATGTCGACACTGATCGTTCATGAAGATGGCTGCTAATGATGCTTAGGGACCACAAAGAAGTACGCATCTTTGTTTTGCATCGTTCAGATCTGGTCTCTGATTGTTTGACCTAAGTTATGCTGAGATTCTTTCCGCCCGCTTCTTTCTAGGCGTCGCCGAAGCGCCCTTCGTCCCCGGCATGATATTTCTTGTATCTAAATGGTACAAGCGGGACGAGCTCGCCTTAAGAATAGCTCTCGTTACTTCTGGAGGCTCTCTCAGCTCTGCATTTGGATCCCTGTTGGCATCTTCAATACTTCACGGTATGCAAGACAAACTTGGTCAAGCTGCATGGAGGCAGGCGACAATCGTCTCTCTATCACTCCCTGGAGCTGAATGATCTGTAGATGGTTATTTTACATTGAAGGCGGCCTTACCATCTTGGTCGCAATTTGCGCGATATTCATACTCCCTGATTTCCCGCACAACACCAGGTGGATGACCCCAGAGGAAAGAGCACTTGCTATCTCTCGCCTTGTAGAAGATGGCTATAGTGAGTCTGACGAGCTTGGGAAGAAGACGAGCATGCAAGGAGTGCGGGATGCTGTGTCTGACTGGAAGGTGTGGTGGTTTTCAGTTGCGGCCATGTTCCAGTTAGTGGGGCAGTCTTTCTTCGGTTACTTCCCAACACTGTGCGCAACACTGGGATATGACACGACTGTAACATTGCTGCTTTGTGCTCCTCCGTGGGTGTTCTCGTGTATAGTCGGATTTGCTCTTGCATGGTTAGTCAATCATTTCTATCAGAAAATCGTATCTCACGGACATCAGGTATTCTGACAAGAAGCAGAGGCGTTACAGATGCTTTGTTTTCACCAATGCACTCGGCGTCCTTGCATTCATCATTTCAATCTCTACGATGAACAAGGCTGCGCGCTATATTTCACTGTAAGTGGTATCACTCGTGGGGCGCCACTCTTGTACTCACAAATGTACAGGTTCCTGATGGCTCAAATCTTCATTGGATACATGACGCTCTTAGTGTGGATCAGCAACACTTTCGCCAGAGAACCCGCGAAGCGCGCCGTTGCTATTGCTATGATGAACGCGGTAGGGCACATAGGCACTATTGTTGGATCGTCAGTGACCTTGCCATCGATCTCTTACTCTCGCTCATTATTCACGACTACATTTTTTCGCATAGATACGCGTGGCCGTTGAAATGGGGCCCAACATATCGTTATTCCTATATCATCTGTATCGCTGCACTTGGAGTTTCGACAGGCATGTTTGGTGGTATGTATTTATATTTGAAGCGTTTGAATGAGCAGATTGAGAGGAACGAACGGGATGCGAAGGATGTTAACGAGATTCGGGAGATTAGTTTTAAATATCTGGTGTAGTTGAAGATTGGGATATTGATCGCTTCTGCCAGTGACAATTCCATATACAAGCGTTGGTCACATGTAAGTAAGTGCAAACCGACGACATCATTTCGTGAAATTGGTAGCCTAATACAAAAGTCGCTTAGATATATTGGATGTTCTGTTTGTTCGTCTCCGTCACGAACTGAATCGAAGGAAAAAGGGTAGCATATTCTTCGCGCTGTTGAGATGTTACCTGCACTGCACTGTCAAAAACCACCCTCTCCAGGGGACATTTTGACCGCGTCAAAAATCCCAGGAAATCTTCATGTGGCCACGGCCCCCAATAGCTAAGTTCGAGCACGCGAAGGTTGGGGAGCGTGATAATCTTGAATAAGCCTGGATCCTCGCCTGGGTTCGAAAGCACGCTCCAAGACATGCATAAGGATTGAAGGTTAGCATGCGTGACCGATCTTGCAGTCTGAATCGTGTAGAATATGCCGGTCACCTTCAGGGAAGAGAGATCGGGACATAGACGAAGTATGCGGGTGAATGCACATAGTCCCTCTATGTTGATCTCGATATGTGTGAGACGGCGCCATGCGGAATGAGTGAAGAAATTTAATCGCTTGCGGTTGAACCACACATTCTCCATGTTGATCCTGCGCAGATTGACTGGCAATTTTGAGAGAGAGCGGTTGATTGCTCGCGCAGGATCATCAAACATGTATTTGATGATAGTGAGCTCCTTGAGTGCGTGGAAGTCTTCCAGCATGAAGGGGCTATCGCAGGATAGAAAGACAAGCGAGAGAGACGAGATTTGCTGAACGTATGGCTGGAGAAGGCTTTGTAGTTCGGTCCAATCAGTGCCACACTCGAGTCTTAACGAGAGGGGACATCCTGCCGATCGCTTGAGCCAGGAGTCGTAGCCGAAAGCTCTCATCTGCCAGTCGTCGTGGTGGAAAGCTCTTTCCTGCCAGTCTTCGTACCAGAAATCCAACTGCAGCCTGCACCATAAGCTGGGCAAGCCCAAAGCAACCTCCCTCCATTGGCGACATATTCTTGTCAATAGCAGAGGAGCCTGTCTTGATACACATGCCACATGCTCTTCTTCGGGCAGACAGTAAAGGAAGATTTCCGAAAGAATTTCAGTCGGCAAGCGCCAAATAGGCGACGAAAAACTTGTGCGCAAAGTGTTGGACTGAACAATATCGGCCTGTCCTTCGATGAGTTGCGGCTGACGACACCTAGCATTGTTCATGACGGTGTCAAGGAACGAGTCCTCGCCTATGATTGCATCTGACTTCTGAAGTAGATATTTATTATATTCAGACGCAAAGGCCTCCAGAACCAAGCACTTACAGGTTTCCGTGGCCCACCAGTGGTAGCTGAGACCAATGGCAAATCGACGTTTGAGCTGAATGTCTCCATGTTAACGCAAAATAAATTGAGAAGTTGGAGATGTAGATTGAAGGGGGGCATAAGTCTAACGTTCCGCCAACCGTCGTGTCTCTATTTAAATCGAACCCTTCGCAGTCCACAGGTCCACAACAAACACACCTTGCTATTGTAGTTTCTCATAGCAAATCTGTAGTTAAAACATCTGCCGTCCACAACTAGAGACCTTGCATTGTTGTAAAGGTGGTAAGTGTGGGCACAATTAGAACTGTGGACGCTCAATGGCTTCAGCATACTCGATTGGTGCCACAAGGCCATTAAAGACCTTCTTATGTATGCGATGACAAGAGGTCGTCAAATAGACTTGTCGATCGAGCTGTGACCTTTATTTTCCCTATAGTCGTCATGTATTATTTAATTTGATATTTAACAGGCGTGAAGGTACTCAAGAAAATCTGGTCAATATGGCACCTCTCCACACCCCTATCGTACGTACTGAAGGGCTGATTCCCCTTTCGTCCACCATTTCTCCTCCACAATGTTCCTAGTACTGACGCTCCAGCTCATGCCAAATATAAGAAGTAATTTGAATAAGAAGACTTATGCGTGTCGGAGAGTTTATACCAGTAGGGGGTTGGGGTTTACACATAGTTGCACCGTGCCACAGGGAGCTTCGAGCGCGTGTCATGTGGATTGGGGAGTAGGTTGGAGTACTAGGCGTTATGTAAAAAGGAGTAAAAAAAGACATGCTGTACGATACACAGCCGTATGGAAGATATAAATATAAAGAGGTGGAACACGCGCCTATATGGCCATTATCGCTCTTCGTCATTGGTAGCATCTTGGTAAGATGAAAGCCTATATGAGCATCACGCACGGAAGAACTGACGGCTGGCTTAAGCAGGCACAGCCCAGCACTCGACTGATTGAGACTTGAAAATCACTCAATATCAAGCCTAGCGTTACAGAGCACGAGAAGAACCCACCAAACGTTAACGGATATACTTGCCAACCTGTCAGGCGAATATAGCTGTGATGGCTTCCAGCTCGACGCAGCCTGGTTCAGTAGAAAACAAATCAATTCTGACACCAATTATGACATTGGAGGGACATGAACCATGGAAATATCCCCCGCCGAATGACGAAGGTCGCGAGCACAAAGATGTTTCATCCATTTCCTATTTTCCCGACGGCAAGCAAATGATCAGCGGATCAAGAGACAAGACCGTTCGGCGATGGGACCTGCGAGAGGGCAAAGAGATTGAGGAGGCTCGCGAGGTTTGCGAGGATGGTATAGATATTGCAGTGGGGGTGTCAAGGGATGGTCGATGGGTTGTCACTGCTGGTCGGAAGCTCAAAGTCAGTGAGGTTGAGACGGGGATCGTGAGAACATTTCATGAAGGCAATTGGATCAACTGCATCGATATCTCCGCGGACAGCACGTTGCTAGCGGGTGGGTCGTGGTATGGGACAACACGGATATGGAACTTGGACACAGGCGAACTCGTGGCTGGTCCATTCAAATGTGGTGATTATCGTGCGGGCGCACTTCGATTCTCGGCAGACTCTCGGAAGTTGGCTGTGATGTCAGATTATGGGCGGTGCCTACAGGTGTGGGATGTCCAAGCACAGAAATTGGATGTACAAAGAAAATCTACTCATGATGGGGTGCCAAGGTCATCGGTCTTGTGGACAACAAAAAACAAATCCATCATAGCCCCATTCAGCTTTATTGCAGATGAGGAACCCAAGACGATCTATGAGTTTGACGCGTCGACCCTCAAGACTGTTGGAGCTCCTTTCAAAGGGCACACTGATTTCATCAGTGGTCTAGCACTCTCATCTGACTGTGTTCTTCTCGCCAGCTCTTCCTACTACACCATTAAGCTCTGGGCCTTCAAGTCCCGCCAGCTCCTCGCTTCACTCGACGTCGAATCTCTCTTCACCTTCGTCCTCTCGCCCGATTCACGCCAACTAGCCTACACTTCTTTGGATGCTTGCAATATCTACATTTGTGACATTCCAGCCGACATCCTTGCTAGCATCGGACTTGCGAAAGAATCGCAGCTCAGTGTATGTATTCCCCGCATACATCCTTTATTTATATGCTAATATCCTTAAAGACCAACAAATCTAAACGTTCACGCCACGCTGGTTTACTCGATGTACGTGGTCCTGCTCTCTCTTTCATCTACACCACATCATTCTCTATTACAGTCCGATGCAACACGTCGTCCCGTCAGCCGTAAACCAGTGATAACACCTGTCTTGTCTCCCATCCCTCGACCTTTGCCTACAAGGGACCCACATACTTTTCTTTCCTTTTTACGCAAACTCCTTCCCTCCTCCCACACGAACGCAGTCCGTCCCATTGACGCCGATGAGCTCCATAATCCCCTGGATGTATGTATCTTTTACATGTTTGCTTTGCAGTTGACTTGACGGTTCCCTTGCAGTTCCCTGCTACTCATGCCCTACCTCGTCCACTTGTAAAACCAGAGGAGAACGTGAGTGCCGGCTTTCGCCATTCCATATTCGACTTACATTCTTCAAGTCCCAACCCACACCAGCACCACCCACCACCCAATCCTCCGCCATCAATACTCCCACAACCCTCAAATCCAGCCTACATCGGATATCAACCTGGTGGCCCTTTCAAACAGATCATGCATCGCCGGCTATCGTTGATGTTCCTCACGCACCGGCTAAACTGGTACGCGCCTCTCATTTTTCTCGTCGTATTCCAAATATCATGCATCTATGTATAGCGGTACGCTACAGCGGGTGCTCCCGGCCATGATGATAGCGTGATACGCGATGAAGACTATGTTTCCCCCGCTCCTTCCCTCAATTCCAGACAACATGGAAACGGCCGGTTTTGTTTCTGTTTCTAATTGATCTCGAACTTGTTCCCAGGCATTCCGTTACCATAATTGTTGCTCCTTGCATGCATTGTCCTCCGTACACTTATGTCGAATTCAATTCATGGTCACTGTACCCCTAAAGCGCTCGAGATATATCAAACAGTCCCCAATGGTCGATCCTGTTCAAATCCGACAGTGGTCCAAGTCACGAAGCTGTTCTGTTTCACAGCGAACCATGGCAAAAAACAGTGCGAGTACCTCTCACTATCCTGCGTCCGTCATTAGAAGCATTCTGATCTTTCGTTAAGCAGGAAGAATCTCAGACAACCTATCTAAAATCAGATGGACAGAATTTCTTGACACAAAACGCTCGCAATCTTGATAAAATGTCGTGATTTCTTTGTCGCTCTGGGCCTGGCTGCAGTAGTATCATTGTGCGGGATTTGCCAAGATGGTTGAAGTATCATTCCTATTCCTATATTTACCGAAACTGATGCTCTTCGATCGAAGCGAACGTGTATGGCTTAAGTTTCTGCCATCACACGTGTGTTCGACGATCATGATGTTATATCTATATCAATGATCCCAGCCATTTTTCTACGTATCAATTCACGGTACTCCTCATTATAAAGAATCGTGAATCACTTATTTTCCATTGACATTGAAGATAAATGGCGCCTTTTTAGTAAACTACTAGGAAAAAGTTCATAGTATGAGAGATTAACCTGCTATGCACTCGATCTCATCTTTTGGAAGTCAACGGCTGAACGTGCAGGCTTTCTGACTTCCGTGCTAGATAATAATGTTCCATGGTGAAGGAGGACGAGATATGGGCCTTTGAACGAGATGGCAGTGCTAGTGTTGGATCAGCGAGTAAGCATGATTTGGCTTGCCAGTGCATATACGATTGTCTGATGAACTTGGCAGGCTATGACGAATTCAAATGTCTTCAATGAAGTTCGTCGTCGAAAGGGGACATGTTTACAGGAGGGAGGCTCCTTCTGATACTTAAGTGTAAACAAATGTGATCATTTCATGAAATAGGTAGCTAAGGACGTCTGTTATGTCCTACATAGAGCCTGCTCTGAAAGGACATAAATTGGAACTAACAAAAAAAAAACGGACGTCTGTTTAAACAAAAAAGGTCGCCTAGAGATAGTGGTTCCATCTACATCCAAATCACTTCATGTTCAATGAATTCGAACGAAGGAATAAGGGTAGCATATTCTGCTCGTTCCCGTTCTGTTATCCACACCCCGTCGCCCAAAACCAGCCTCTTCAGGGGACATTTTGACCGCGTCAGAAATTCCATAAACGATCCATGTGGCCA
>MU177893.1:1275968-1288503 GCA_016695465.1 Suillus americanus
TATTGGTATATGACAGGGTGACATGGTGTGGGGGCCAGATTGATCAAGCAACAAGGATACTGCATTGGCAGGAGTGTCAGGAAGTGGGAATGAGGGGTGCCGGTCGATGATTTTGCGCCTAAGGCCTTCATGAAGGCATTGCAGGGTATCAATCTTACCATCCTGCTCTGCCACACAAGCCTTGAGAAGAGTGATTTGAGCTGCGGCATCTCGAATTGCATGGGACATGGCATGAAGATCCGGCATAGGCACACCAAGTGCTGCAGCAGGGACTGCCGGGCTGGGAGCTGCAGCAGGTACTGCCGACCTGGAAGACAGAAGGGCTACAAGGGACAATTAAGGTCAGATGGTGAAGAATGAAAAACTTGGGTGACTTATGAGCTGCTGCAGGTGCAGGTGCAGGTGGCTTGAGGGCAGTGATGGTCTTGCTGCGACCAAGCGTCTGGGTCTGGGGAGTGGTCACAGCAGTGCCACAGGAAGTGCCAGCCGGCCCATGAGACTGACTGCGAGTTTGGGCCTTGGATTGGGAGGCAGGGGGAGCTTTGGAGGGGTCAGGGGTTTGGGAGGCAGGGGGCGCCTTGGAGGGAGTTTTGGAGGGAGCGCCGGATGGTGTCATCGACCTCGTCTTCCGGGTGGTAGAGGTAGCCCAAACGTGAGGAGGCAGGGATCCCATATTTGCGGGGGTGCACTTGATCTTCTTTGTTGTGCAGTGAATGCACGACATACATGGAGCCCTGGTCCTCTTGTCCAACCAAGTTGCGCAAGGCCAGTTGAGCTTGTGGCAAGGATAGCATGGGTTGTTCTGTGGGCGGTATTAGTGTGCAGACTCACTTGAGAAATATACAAGTACTCACTGGGCCAGGAATGAGAATGTCAACCACAGGCATGACTGGGGGTGCCTGCACTGGGGGTTTGGGAGTTGGCTGGGAGGGCTCCATGACTGCTGGGTGACTGCTGGCAATCACCTGTGATAATGTAAGCAAACACCCGAGTCCCAGACGCATGAATGAGACTTACCCTGGCAGGGCCAAAGGCTTTTTTTGTCGGGGCTCTGGGGGAGTGAGGCGAATTGGGCGTTCTTGCAACAATTGTGGAGAGCTGGGGAAGGACGACCTCCGGCACTCCACGCCAAAGTGGCTACAAGAAAATCAGAGACAATAAAAAACTGAACCAGACGACATACCTGGACAACTGAGTCTTCATCATCTTCCAACTCCATGATGCGCTTGGACTTCACAAGGTGACCAGACCTCTGACACTTGTGACTCATCATTGTGGCTTTTGGAGGTTGGGAGGAGAGTCCAGAAATCAAGGGGGACTTCCTCTTCTTACTCCCGTCTGCCTCAGGCTCTGGGTCGGGGAAGACAGCCTTACCTTTCCCCTTGTCCCAGGACTTGGGGATGGGGTTGGTGGAAGGGTCGGCGACGTTGCTGGCAGGGATGGCAAGGGAGGGAAGGTTGACAGGAATGGGACCAGTGGATGGGGGGCAGCAGTTGGGAGATCAAAGGTAGGGTCACCTAAGGCCTTCTAGGCGAGGGCCTTGGGGTACCAGGCATGCCTCAGAATGCGAGGATCGTCATACCCGATGGAGTGCCAGTCTGGCCAGACCTTGGGAACCATGTTCCGGATGCGCAGGAGCTCTTTGGAGCAGGAAATGATGAGGCCAGGAAGAGGACCTGATACTTATCTCATCTCCCAAGCCAACAAATCATCTACCAAACTTCCTGCAGACCAGCTGGAGCTTGATTATGAAGAAGTCCGTTTGATGGCCCAGGAGCTCCATCCTTTCGGAAAATACCAACACCTGGGGTGTGAGTATCTGAAAAGAGAGTATTGATCCTTGTGCTAATCTGTCTGGAAGACCAATCCATCTGAGATCAACTCCGTGATTACACATGCCATGCTGGAGGTCTTCCTGACCCTTCCCTCCAACAACTACTTGAGGCCAAGCGACCATTTTGAACGGCTTGGGCAGAAACATCTGACAAACTGAAAAAGCTGATGCAGACCTGCGGAGGTTGCAAAGAGTTGAACAGATGAGCATTGAAATGCTCAAGGTAGTAGATTCCTTAATTGAACACTTTGAAGAACAATGACCATGTAAATTACTGTATTACAACCTCTGAATTTTCATTGACATCCTCACATCATGTTCACTACCAAATCTTTCAATTTATGTCCCTGGGCATCGAATGGGACTCGACACACAATGGTCATGATTCAATATTTGGGAGTTGATACTTGATAGTTGGGACTCAGTGTTTGATAGTTGGAACTCGGAGTTTGATAGTCGGGACTCAATAATCAATATTAGATGTTAGGATTACCATACTCAATATTCAGTAGTTGGGACTCCACATATAATATTTGGTCAGATACACAAAAGTCACACATTGTCATGTAAATATGAGCAGGTAAAGACAGGCAGTGTAGTATCAGGCCATTACTTCTTTCCCCTTGCTCTAGTTACTCGAGGGCTGGCGTCCAATGGCTGTTGTGTTGACTTACTCTGGGTTGTCCTTGCCGATGGCTCAACCACCACTTTCTTTCCCTGGGTGTTCTTTAGTGCCGGCAACCTATTGACTCCTTTGGTTGCACCATCCTCCTGAACATTGCCAGTGACTCTCTCAGTCAGCCCAGCCAGGAGGTCACCCATTCATGATGTCAGCAGTGCACCAGTCTTCCCTGCATTGACTGGGCAAGGTTTGGGAATTGCACGTGGGACCACCGTCCCTCCATGTGCTGTCGAAGGACGAGGCTCTGTTCTGGGTCTCTTTTGCGGTGATCTACCTTCCGCTGCATCATCATCAGCATCATCCTCCATGTCATAAGTGTTGCCCTTGGGATTGCTCTCTGGATCACTCTTGTGATTGGTCTCGGAATCACTGTCAGTTTCAGTCACCGACTTCCAAGGCCTTCGGATCATATTTCTTCTGACTTTATGAGTCCGATGAGAAGGCAAATTCCTGGATGCAACCGAGGCTACCATGTCCCCATCTCTGTTCTTCCATGCTTTGAACAGGAATGTTGGACCTTTGTCTGTCTCCTGCCGAGCATACCAGAAATTCAGTGAGGTGGTCGTGTCCCAATGTTGCAACTTTGAAGGCTCCATCAACTCCACATCTGCCAGAACATACTTCCTTGCCACAAAGTCATCCTGACTTTGTATGATGGCACTCCATGGCACAACTGCCTTGTCAATCCCAGAACAGATACCTGTATAAATGCATTCAACAAATTGTTGGGTGTTGCGACAATGGACTCACAATAGTGTGATGTAAGAAATGCTCTGACTATGGCTTTCTTCTCCTCGAGTTTAGTTTCAACAATGTCCAGAAGCACCAGCATCCCATCGCCGCCAGTTTCGAGTTCAAAAGCAGGCTTCCTGATTCTCTTTCAACCTCCCTTCACCTGTCACCCACCATCATCCCGTGCCCTGGCACCTATCATGACGAAGATCAACCAATTCATTCCAGTAGCCAGAGATCAAACACTCACCAAATTGTTCCTGTGTGTACTCCTGCCAAACTGGCTCGATGTCCCCCCAGTCCTTCATCTTCATGAAACTGTTCCCATCTCCTAATGCCTCGTTATCGTTGTGCCTGCATGAAATATATTGAGATCGAAGATCTGTGATGACAAAATTGACTTACATCCCAAACAGCACCTCTCCCTGTTCATTCTTCCATGCTGACATCACAAACACTCTCATCCCGCATTGCCTCCACATCTCCTTTGAAAAGTGCTCCATATACGCTGGTCCCTTCTTACGAGCCACTTGTGCTTGGATCTTGGGAGGAGGAAAGTTGTTGGACCATTCTTCGGCCATGTCCTTTGCCTTCTCCAACTCGTCATCTGACAATTCAGCCATGACTCTCTTTACAGCCGCCTGATAATGCTTGAACATACCAGGACCTCCTGGCTTTGCCCCAGACTCCTCCTCAATGCTTTTCAGCACCTCCTCCCGCTTCTGCTGGTAGATCACCTGGCTCGGAGTCCATTTCCACCCATACTTGATCATGTCCTTCCTCTCCTTTTTTTTCTGGTTGTTGAACAACCACATCTTGTACATCTGAGAGTTCATGGAAGAACAAGATGTTAAAATTTCAGTTTTGAATGAAGCAAGGATGAATCACCTGCTTCCTCTTCTTCCATTGTGCTTGGTCGACCTTGGGAGCAAATAGCCTCGCAGCCCTAGCTATGGCAGTGAAAACTGCTCGCTTCTCATTCCTTTTTGCCGAAGTCCACTCAGGAAGGTAGTTCTTCAACTCCAAAATTTTGTTATCCGTGAGCTTCTGTGTCTGTGGTCAATGCACCCTATGTCTTCCAGAAGTGGAAGTCAACTGAATGAAATGACCTGACCTTGCCATTGTGAATGAGATTGCAAAAAGGGCTGAGGATGAGCAAGGTGGAAGTAATAATGGCGACAAGTTGAACTTTGAGCAAAGCCTAACAGTAGGTTAATCGACCCATATCGGACGCAATTCTATTAATGGAAATGAATTTGTAATGATGTATCAAGACTGCATAACATCACATTGCACTAACAATTTATTCGCATTCCTGAGCTGATGCTTTGCTTGCAGCCTTAGACAATAAGATGAAGATAGGTAGATGCACACTGCTGCAAAAATCCCACAAAGTGGAAGCAAGGGGCAGCAGAGGTAGGAAAACTTGGGTCAAGGTCCCACTTGCAAGCACAAAAAGACGTGCCTACAGGTCCATGCCTAGCTCTCCCCCAGAATCACCAACACTTCGGCCTGTTGAGGCACCACTTCTTTGGGAAGACATTCCTGACAATACTTATGAGCATGACCAAGGCTCATTTGAGCCTTTGCAACTCCCGAAAACCATGGCAAGTTCATGTAAAATGTTGCATTGCAATTCAAATGATAGCTAAGTATCACAAATGCAGAGTCAGAATGACTACCTCAGGCAATGCCTCCCAAGGCAGGAATCATATCTGCATCACCTCCTGGATCGAGAAGCTCCACCAGAAGATAGAAGATGCGTCGTCTGCAACCAGGATGGGGTCTACAAATGTCAAGATTGTCTTGGGGAGCCACTCTATTGCACTGGCTGTTGCAGAAGTCAGCATTGTTGCAATCCCTTCCACTGGATCAGTCAATGGAATGGTCAATTCTTCAAGCAAAGTTGTCTCACTCATGTCGGACTCATCATACACCTCGGTCATGAGGGCAAACAATGTCCGGTAGTCACAGATAGGTGGGATTTGTTTGAAGAAGACGAACCTGAAGACCAGCTTGAGCCTGAAGATCTAACCTCTGTGTCGGGACCCGAGTTCCAGCCGAAGGAAAACACCATGGTCATCATTGACAAGTCCGGAGTTCATCGCCTCCAGGTTTGATGCTGCGATTGTCCAAATGCCATGAGTCCAGACCTTCAAATGTTTCAACATGGATTTTTCCCCACTTTGTTTAACAAGCCTAAGACTTTGTTCACCTTCAGGGTTCTCGATGATTTTCTATTGGACAACCTTGAATGTGGGACCTCGGCGATGAATTATTACAGCAAGCTCCGGCAAATGACCTCAAGCATGTTTCCACACCTTGTCCTGGTAACACTATATCTCTCTCATCTAAAGGACATTATATTGACAAAGCACTTGGCAAGGACCAATACCAAGAGCTCATGAGAGTTGCCCAACAGTGGAGGCAGTTGAAGACGATGAAATGGCATGGCTTTGGCCATCGTTCCAAAAGCCCGGAAGCAGGAGATCTTGCATTATTTTGCCCGGCATGTCCTCAGCCTGGGATTAACTTGTCCTTGTGTTAAGTAGCGTACTCAAAGGTATTGGATCCGAAGGACTTTGGCCTCAGCTCGTGCGCTGTGCCCCTTTCCCGAGTATTGTGCCTTATTTCTGAATACTGAAGTATCGTGTTTATGGGCGGACGAGTATTGTACCGGATCTGTTAAGATCTACGGATATCGGATGTGTAGCGTAACGGCTAATCCGGACGAAGTCTGAACTAGAAACTAGCGGATGAGACTGTCCGAGGACAGAGGCGGATATGCATAGACTATAGGAATCAATCCTAAGTCTCGGAGTAGACAAGAGCGCGAACTCAAGTCCGGACGGATAGCGGAAGGCAAACGGAATGAGTGCAAACTAAGATGATATTCGAACTAAGGTTCGACAGAGTTATACATGAGTTTATATACTGTAGATAACTAACGAGATGATCAATCAGCAAGGTAAGGGCTATGTACGAAGCATGTGGAAAGTCTATTGGTAAGGAGGATTGATCACAAAGCATGAAACGGATATGAAGAATGAGTAACGGATCAGTAAGACAAACGGAAGATAGATAACCGGAGTACCGGTAGTACAAGAATTACTGAAAGGAGATAGACGCTGTATTAAGGTTATATGAACAGGAGATGAAATAAGAATCAAAGCGGATCTGTGGACCGGACGACGGATACGGACGATGGATCTGGATCGGATCTGTGGACCGGATGTTCCGGATCCGTTCCTAGATTATTGTTATATGACACCTTGTCAGGGAATGAATTGCTTGATGAGTGAGTCTTCCTCAATACTGAAGTAATAAATTATGGGGATGGGATCAGGTTTTCGCTACTTGTGTCTGTCACTACCAGCATTGGCTAGTAAGACTTTTACAGAATTTCCTTGAGTGATGACTAATCCTTTCTAGTCTGGCATTGAGGACAAACATCTTGTTATTCCCAAGCAGGTGGATGACAGCTCGGTTGCAGCGCTGAAGGCACTGAGGTGGATGAGGGAACACCTCCTGACAGTGATTGAGGATCAACAAGCTGGCATCCGTGAGAAGATGGGAGAGATTCAGATGCACACCACCGTCCTAACCAAATTGCAGCCAAGTGGACCAGAGTAGTTCTAGTTCTTCAGTTCAGAATGTTGAAGTCTAAATTCTGTACATGATAAAATGAGGACTGGAAATTACATCCTGACTTCTAAATATCTGACCTATTGCCATGTGCCAAGTCCTGCATCCCAAATATCGAGTTCTGAACAAAGAGTCCCCACTATCAACCATCGAGTCCCAACTACCTAGTCTTGAAGCCCAAGTTCCAGCAATCGAGTCCAGAGTCCTGACCATCAAGTCCCGACCATGAAGTCCCAACCATCAAGTCCCGAAACCCGAGTTGACACTCGAAGCAACTCAAAATAAGACTCAAAACATGAAACTCATGCATTATTACTAGCTTTGAATTTCAAAATTTGATTTTTGATGTTTATGTTAAGAAAATACAAATTTAATGACACAATTTTGGGAGTTGTCTTCTCGAATCACTGAGTACTGGGTACCAAGTGCCGAAACCCAACACCCGAAACCCGGTATTTGGTAGTCGGTAGTCGGTGAAATGTGTAGAACATCCCCTTTGAGTATCCTCACATATCAAGTCCCGACTCCTGAAACCTGACACCCAAAACCTGGTACTCAGTAGTTGGTAGTCGGTGAAATGTGTAGAACATTATTGAGTATCCTCACATATTGAGTCCCGACTCCCAAAACCTGACACCCGACACCCGGTAGTCGGTAGTCGGTAGTTGGTAGTCGGTGAAATGTGTAGAACATTATCGAGTATCCTCGAATATTGAGTCCCAACACCCGAACCCCGGTACTTGGTAGTCGGTAGTCGGTGAAATGTATAGAACATCACTATCGAGTATCCTCACATATTGAGTCCTGACTCCTGAAACCTGGTAGTTGGTAGTTGGTAGTCGGTGAAATGTGTAGAACATCACTATCGAGTATCCTCAGATATCAAGTCCTAACTCCCGAATTTTGAATGTGGAGTGCCTGATATCTACTATCATGTATTTGAAGGTGGGTACTAACATGGTGTAGGTACAACAATTCTGCTGGGTGCAGAGCATTTGTTGGGTTAAGTGTGCTATGCCTAGCTGCTATTCAACCCTAAAGGGTTTCTGGACTAGACTCAGAGCTCAGAGAGGGTAGGAAATCATCATAAAAACTGGTAGTCTCAGACTGGTAGTGGTAAGTAGTGAAAACTAAGGTGATTACATAAGCATCAAAAATGTGAACATAACACTAAGGAAATTCTGCCCATCCCAGGCCACAGCAAATATGGTCTCTACAATGGGTAACTACCCTTTCGACTTCTTCCCATCTAACCTTGCCCATCCACAGGACGGAATCCTGGCCTAAATATGAACAGCATCCCTCATATACCATGCCCAACCAATTCGATCCCCTTCCACTGCATGAACCCCATGTCTGACAATCCTTCCTGAAAACGCAATCATGCACCCTGGATCGTACCTGAACTCCAGCTGAAGGCTTGGCATACTCATCCAAGCATTTGAATAATTCCCCACACTAGTCAGAATATCGAAGCATTTGGGAATCAATGAGTGGTCTCAATGATTTGGGGTTTCCTGATTGCATATGACGGTGAGGATGTTAAACACCATTGCCCAGTACTGGAGAGTCTCTGACATCTTCGGCAGTTCCTTGCTTCCTGCCTTATCTCCGAGGCTTGCAAAGGCTTGCAA
This sequence comes from Suillus americanus, assembly GCA_016695465.1. Lineage (NCBI taxonomy): Eukaryota > Fungi > Basidiomycota > Agaricomycetes > Boletales > Suillaceae > Suillus > Suillus americanus. The sequence goes on from MU177893.1 coordinate 1,284,496, forward strand.
CCCTGTCCAGTACTGCTGAGGATGCATCACCCTGAGTGCCACTGTGGCAATGGCTGCTGGCCTCGCAATGGCTTTGAGGATGTCCTCAGAGGATGGTCCCTTCAATGATGCAGATATCTCTGGATCCGACTGATTCTATGGGATTGGTGAGTTTAACTACCGAGATCCTCATCTCATTAGATCCCACCTCGTGCCCCTGCTGAAACCACGCCAGAGATAAATTAATGCATCCGGGAGTTAGGACATCATTTTCAGAGCACAGTGTGAACCACTCTTGATTAGTGCACCAAATCCCATCTGGCTTTATGCTTTTTCGAGCATGGGAGCTAGCAAATCAGTGGCTGCCCAAATTTCCTTCTGTAGGTACCATTTGATGTTCAATATCCATTCAGCGACAATATATATAACACACCTGGATGGCATCGGTCAAGGCATCCAGGAGATACCATGCGATGATGGCACTGGATGCATCAAGAATTGTCGCAGGTATGTCGCTCAACTTTGTGCCCTCATGACCCAGAGAACACCTCTCCAGCAACCTCGCCTCTCTCTCTTCATTATGCCCCGTGTTCTTTGGGGAGATCAATTTGCTGTATCTTGCAATATTGATTGGCATCTGAACTGTGATGAAGCAATTTGACTGATAAAACAATGTAGGTACAACAATTCTGCTGGGTGAGAGCAGAGCAATGAAAGAAATAGCTCTTGACTCTGGATGAGAGACAGAGCTAAACTCTCTAGGTGTTGGTCGAGGTGTGATGTGTTCGTTCGACCCAGGGAAGCAGATGGCAGTAGAAAGATGATCCAAGGCACACTAAATGAGCCTAAGGGAGGGCACGTCCAGCGCATGAAATGCGCTGAAGGCGTGCTAAGTGCGGGAAAAAGGCAGCTCTATCATTCTATGAGGTCTTTGGAAGCAGAAATGTGATTGTCACTCTAAAGTGCGGCTCTATACTTTGTTCCAAGTGGTAGTAGATGGTGGTGGTTGTTGTCCAAGGTGAGGTAAACTATGTAATGACTACTTGGCCCATGAGAAATGGTACCATACAGAGTACGTAATAATGAGATAGTAAAAATAGTAAACCAATACGTACCAATGGGATGGATGGACAATGGATGGATACTCCTGGATGGAGCACGACACAGGGCGCTAAAGCACACAAGGCGCATGCGTGGGAATACGTCGCATACTGTGGGAAAGTAGTGCGCCTATGGCGCCTTCCATGGGAAAGCTGCGCGTGATATGCGCAATCGCCTAGACATATTGGCAAAAGCTCCTGGATGATTGGATGATAGGCGACGCAGGGCACTTAAGTGCAAGAAAGTGTGCAAGGCATGCACGTGGGAACGCGTCACATACTACAGGAATGTTGTGCGCCTATGGCACCTTTTGCGGGAGAGCTGTGCGTGATATGTGGGATGCTAATTGACATGGCGATAGAAGCTCCTGGATGATGGCGATGCAGGGCGCCTAAGCGTGAAAAAGTGCACAAGGCGCGCGCGGGAACGCGTTGCATACTGCGGGAAAGTAGGCGCACCTATGGCGCCTTTCATGGGAAAGCTGGGCATGATATGCAGGATCACTATAGACATAATGGTGAAAGCGCCTAGATGATAGGCGACGCAGGGCGCTTAAGCGCAGGAAAGCATGCAAGGTGTGCGTGCGGGAACGCGTCGCCTACTGCAGGAAAGTAGGCGTGCCTATGGCACCTTTTGTGGGAAAGCTGCACATTGTATACAGAATCGCTATTGACATAATGGACAGATGCTCCAGATCATAGGCGACACAGGGCGCCTAAGCGCGGGAATGCATCGCCTTGTGTGGGAAAGTAGGCGCGCCTATGGCGCCTTTCGTGGGAAAGCTGCACATGATATACAGAGTCACCTAGACATAATGGCGCGAGTCGTGCTGTGAAGCCTAGTTGTCATGAGTCATAAATAGGCCAATATGCGACCACAGAGACTTGAGTCTCTACAATGAATTTTCTGAATCTGCAGGAAGACTCACTGGGATTTGTATATGTCTTTATGAGCCGATCAGCCAATCGATCACAAGCCATCACCAGATCAGTATCTAGGTTTGGAGAAGGTATAACTGGGTCTCCTCCTGTCTTCTCTACATTGAATTTCTCTTCCATATAATCACATGCCACATGAGTGACAGTCAGGGCCCAAGTGCAAAAGAGGCTTATTTCATCATTGGCAGTGGAAGCAACATCCATGATTGAATTGATCTTGTGAGATCAGAAGCTGAACCCTAAACCTAAACACTGTGGTGTTAAAGGGGGTGGAGATAGAGAGGATCAGATAAGGGAGCCTTGGATGATCTTAGCTTTCAAAGATTGATTATCAATTATCTATTATCTATTATCATCTAGTGCTCAATGGAATACCAGATGATTGGAAGTCTGTCAAATATCAGATATTTGTTTGTCGAGACCCGGGTCTCCGATCTCAGTACACTTCACTCGATTTTTGATACCCGGGACTCCATAGTGAGAACTCCAGTCTCGAATTTTGGGTGTTGGGTGTTGGGTGTTGGGTCTTGATGATCAGGGGACTCGGGTTTTGGGACTCGATGGTTGGGACTCCATTGTTGGGACTTGGGCTTTGGGTTTCAACACTCGCCAGCCAGGACTCGATGGTTGGGACTCATTCCTTGATTGTCAGGATTCGATAGTCAGGGCTCGTATGTTAGTACACTTCACTCAATTTTTGGTAGTCGGAACTTGGCATTTGGCATTTGGTAGGCTTGGATGATGTTGGCTTTCACGGATCTACTGTCATCCATTGCTCAATGAAATACCAGATGATTGGAAGTCCGCCGGATATCACATTTTCATTTGTTGAGACCCGGGTCTCAGAACTCGGTACACTTCACTCGAGTTTCCACTTCACCCCTTTGCATTGCTCCATGCCATACCACATCTTTAGATGACTTTGAATTATTACCTCCTTTGATTTGGATGATATACAACTACCTGAGCTCCATCATGTCTACAATTATCATTCTCCTGGGCCCACCCATCTATATTATATACCCCCATGTTGGCCTACATGTCTATGCAATATATGTCTACCATTGGCCCATCCGTATATAATAAATATTTCACTGCTCCCTTGGCCCACCCATCTACAAAGTAATATTACTTCGTTGGCCCACCCGTCTATGTGATAACAAGAACCCTTGACATACCCAGCTATTTGATACATATCTACCTTGGTACACCCATCTACATAATATCCAACTACCTCGGCCCATCCGTCTACTGAAAATTCACCTCCATCGGCCCACCCATCTACTCTACATATTCCCCACCTGGGCCTACCTGTCTCCATCGGGAATAATAACACTCCTGGCCCATCTGTCATAGTCGGGGATATATCTACCTTTGGCCCATGGTCCGCTGGCCTGTATCATACGGGATATTATGCACGTCCGTTCACTCATATAATATGGAGATATGTTACTGCAATATGTGTCTCAATGGGACATGGAACATGGGGTGGTACATGACCGAGGCTCTAACAAGCAGTTGACAGCCACTGCCAGCACAAATGATGCTCTTCTCAGAGCCATTACTGAGTGTGACTATATTGAAGACACTGCTATCATTTATGACAAGTGATGCTTACTTCTTATCTGACTTTTCATCTGTCATCTGCTATTTCACCTCTTGCCTTTTGTTCACACTATCTTGCTCTTTGTTGTGCTGGTTTTGATTTCAATTGTTTATTTATTCCTCACTAGCCACACAGTGTGTGCCTCTGACTTCAACCCTCCAGCAAGGAGTTTTAGGACATGCTCTTGACCCTTGAGACCATGGGCAGTGTTTCACCAAGCTCATTCCCCACAACAGACTCGCTGAAAATCAAGCTGATGACTTAAGATTGGAGGTCTTAAGTGAAGGAAGTTCCAGGTAAAACCTAGTAAGATTAAAGTAAAGAACTACTACATACAGTGGCTCAAAAAACTGTCCGCATGTTTTGACATTTTTCACTATCTAT